>JBBPMC010000013.1:5912-91944 GCA_038090115.1 Strobilomyces echinocephalus | reverse complement strand
ATGGGTGAAAACTGTGTCATTTGATGGCCATACATCCTATGTAGATCCCACAGAATTTGTAGATTAAAATGTGTCGTGCTTGGATCCCAATATCACAAACAGTGCGATGTCTCATTTTGGACATTTTCAACTGAATGACACACATGCCTCATTAGGAAATTGCTAATTGATGTTGACCGGAATGATTAGTCATTAGACTCCATCTGATTAGTCATCCATGTATAGACAGATGGCCACACATTCCACACTTCACTAAGCTCTGGTCACTGAGCAGAATTCAACACCATTAATTCCATAGGCTATATGAATGTTAGGCTGTCCACTCCAGGTGTTTCCATGTATATATTTACACTATTTACTGCATGACATTCATCACAAAATTCCAAGCTGCCAAATCTGGCAATATGACTGAGAGACTTCAACCATTCCTTCTGCACAACAGCGTTTTGACCCATTCCTTTTTGCTAGCAGTACAAGGTGTACAATAGTGATTTATTGGCCATGAAATGTGGTAGCGAAAATGTGTTGTTGAGTGATTATAATCAACTTGTTTCATTGATTGGTAGTGTGTCATCTAACCGTAAATAACTGTATGCCTTCTTTTGGAATACCACGTGCAAGCTAAGACTTGACGAACATCACGTGCTGTGACACGACGTGACGGCCGCACTTTCAGCGTTCTTGCTGAACGCTGTGGTAGCGGAGATAGAAAATAGGTGACCCCGTTCCACAACACTGAGTGTATGGATACTGTGTAGTAGTATGCTAAGACATATGTTATGTACCTACTCCATGTCAGTGAGGAATATGACTGGCTGGATGATGTGAAATTACTACGGTGACGCTGAGAGTGCCTCTGCCGTGTGCTGGATTTCAATCGGACTGGAATTGTGTTTTCTTGGTTGTAGAATCTACATCTTGTTCAAAATCTCTTGTCAGCAGCAACGGCTTCATATTTCGTCTTAACGAAAATCGAGTCTCCTTCCGCCCTGGCCTTTTCCTTAAGCTACTTTTGTGCGCTCTCTAGTTCCCTGTTTAATTTTGAATTTCCTGTCTAGTCACGATTGTGTCACCTTTAACCACGTGATGTTTGTCAAGTTTCGACGACGTTACAAAGGACATTATTGATGTTCCCAACATACAGGTGCTCACATTCAAGGTAGGCTTTCTCGACTCACCATCGAAAGCGATTACTCACACGCCTACTGCAGTTTACCCTCATCATATCGGTTTCGGATTTCCATGTAAGCCAAGGTGGAATGAGTATAGTCGAGTGTTTGGAATTCATCACGCAAATGGTCACATTTGCAATTACTGCCCTCATGGGCTTGGAAATTGCCCTTCTCATGGTCGGTTCGAACACGCAAAGGGTGTTGAACTTCAATATTTACAACAGGTTCCAACGCACCCGCCGCCCCTATGATACCATGCGCGTGTTCGTGCACACCGTGATCAACTGCACGCGAGAGATTATCCCGTCTGAAGCCGAGGGCGCTGCAACCAAACGAGCGAAGGATCTCTTTTCTCTCCTAATCAGGGCTTCTGATGATGCAGGAGGCAAGATCATCGGGTCTGAGTGACAACGAATTAGCAAGTAGAACCCACACTTGCCTCATCAGCAACACACGGTCTAATTAAGAGCCCTGGCACAGATAGGAAACATGTTCTCCTTTCTATTCGCTGGTCATCGTCAGTGCCTGGTCCTGGGACAGTCCGTTCGAATACTCACCCTTGGTCAGAGACCACAGCACACACTTTGGCCGCAGCCTTGGATCCCTTGCTTTAGATTCAGGCTTGCAGGACGAACTTGTCGCCCAAGTGCAAGAGGTAACACGGGAGAGAGGCGATGATGCCTTAGTAAACGTCCCATTTCCTTCTCCTGAGCCTTTTCTAACAGACAGAAGACTACGGAAAGCTCGACAAGGTACTTGCTGCGTTCTACAAAGGGATTCGAATGTTCCGTAAGTCACAAAGCGTCGTCGGTTCGAACCATCTGAGATGTTGTGGGCACTCCAGCATCGGGTGTTTCCCTTGTCTGCGTGGCAAAACGAGACAGCGTTAAATGTCTCTGACGGCGACGAACCCAGGATGACATCTGTCAAGAAGGGTACTCACGTGAGTTGCTGAGCACTCGCACCTTGATTTGATAGCTGAACTGGCTGTCAAGATCGTGGTGGATATGATTGGCGTCCATGAGCAAATTGCATTGCATCCTTTTGACGCAACCTAGAAATATTGTCGCCTTTAGAGTATAACCCATCTTGAGCGTCGGAGCTCGTTAGACTCAGAAAGTGACGTGGTACAGAAAACAGAATGACCCGGATGAATACACAGCATTTAGCATTGGTACGACGTTCATTGGCTGATCTTAGTAGACGATCTCCGTCGATTCTCCCGACCGGTATGTAGGTCCTCGCGCGTGCCTCGATCGAAAATTTGCGTCTACGGAAGGTGTGTCTCCTTGCATCGCTATTGCGAGAGCGGCGGGTCGGGCCATTGCTTTCGATGAAGCCCAACGGCGAGGTGGATGCGGTGGACGAATGGCGGGGCCGAGACTTGCCATGGGGATCAATGACGTGCCGCTTAGATTTGTGAGACGTGCATAAGCGATGTTACAGTATCTTGGCGGATGTCCAAAAAGAGCGATCGCATGTATCCACGTCCGCACGGGTTCAACATCGGAAAAGCCGCTCGTCGTCCACCTTGTCCCTCACGACTCTGATCCTGATGAATGTTCACGACGTTCACTGACATTCATGGCTCCAAGTTCGACACCACCCCGTTTCAATCCCTCGCTGGCCAAAATTATATTCTACTCGTTGTATGTTTCGCCTGTAGCTGTCGCGCAGTACACCCCGACCCCGAGGTGAGCACCACCACTGACCACCTGGGCGAATGACACTCACCTGCAGTAGATGGGCGCAAGCGGCCGCCCTACTGGAAAACACGCTATATGTCCACGGCGGGCTGAGCGATTCGTTCAACTCCTACTCGTACAGTTCTGCACCAGAAACATCTGACTTGTTGGTTCTCGATCTCTCCACGTCATTCCACTCTTCTTCTCCTCCGTGGCAGCTTCTCTCAAGCAACTCATCGCCCGCCCTCGCCTGGCATACATTGTCCGCGTTCAGCATCACACAGCTTTTACTCTTCGGCGGTCAACCAGGTCCCAATTCTTGGACCCATCTTGACACCCTCAATGACTCCTCAGGTCTACTATCCACTTCCAGCGAGTCTGGTTCTTCATTCTTCATGGAGCCCCAGAATTGGGCAAATGAACCCATGCGTAGGATTCGTCACTCCGCATCCTACGCAAACGGCGGGGTCTGGTTGATTGGCGGTGAGAAGGCGGATGGTTCTGGCAATGCATTCAGTGACCACTACTTCTTCAGTCAGTCCGCCCAAGAGTTTGTCCAGCTACCATCCTCTGCCAACTCACCGCCGGATATTTATGGCCACGCGTCGCTAGTGTTGCCAGATGGACGTCTTCTAGTCCTAGGAGGCTACTGTGCGTCGTGCTCGCACCTTGTTCCGATGAACACGGTGTGGTCTTTAAACACCACTCAACACCCTCCCCTTTGGGAGATGCTCTCTGTCTCGGGCGAGTCATTGCCAAGCCCTCGCCGTGACTTTGCGGCCGTCGTCCTTTCCAACAGCAATGTCATTATTCATGGAGGTGGCGATGCACAGCTCCAGACGACATACAGCGACGGGTGGATCTTGGACACGAGTCAGAACCCCATGGTTTGGAGCAGCGTCGCAGCCCTTGCGCAGCTAGGCCAAAGAAAAGATCACTTGGCAATCCAAGCATCTGGATACGTGCTTTTCTGCTTTGGTGAGTTGCGCGAACCGCATGATCGCTAACAATGGCCACTCATATCACTTATGTTAGGATATGGTGCCTCTGCTCCTGCTTCTACATCCTTATTCATATACAATCCGATGACATCATCAACGACCTCGTTCTACGCAGCGCCATCACCTGGCTCGGCGCCTGCTGTCACTTCGTTGCCGCTGCCCACACAGACTTTCCCGACTCCTCAAGGAGGAGCGGGCACCGCTGGCCTTGGGGGTCCATCGAGTACTCCCTCGCACGCCTCCGGCTCAACTTCTAGTTCCAGCAAGCGCACTATAGCTATCGCGCTCGGGACGACATTTGGAGTCCTTGGGCTCGTCGCTGGTGGCTTTGCAGCGGTACACTATGCAAGACATCGGCGTAATTGGAACAGAAGGGTAGCCGGGAGGTTTTTCCCGCTTGCAAACGACACCGAATTCTCGTCATCGCGGGGGTCGGTGGCCACCACTACACTAGATGTTGTACACCTCGAGGATCAATTCAACGAAAGTGCCACTGGGGTCGGGATGACAGACATTCTCGCACACCTTGGTATTAGCACAACTCGCTCAAGGGCACGCAAGCCTCGGAAAGACATGTTTGCGGACGAAGATACCAGGTCGTTTGGCATGGCAGGGTATTCGAGCGCTGCGCAGAGAGAAGATGGTGAGGGGACAAGCGTCTGGTCCCTCCGGTCTGTGAGCGCCTTGGTACGTGGCGTAATTGGCAGCGAGCCAAATGTAAACCAAGGGAAACACGAGTGGGAGAGGGTCAGTCATCGTAGTGACGGGGCTCAGGAAGCCTTGATTCATCCAGGAAGCCTTCGCAGCAATTATTCCTCGCATGTGGCTTGTTGCAAAGATCCCAGTTTCGGGTCATATAGTGATCCTTTCGAGGACCCTGTCCCGGATGATCGCAAGTTACACCCTGGCACTCCCGAGAAGGACGCAGATTACGACCATTCCGTACTTGACGAAGCTGCCGACTCTGAGTGGTCCGCAGCTCTGGGTCACCGAGATTCCGTTTGGCGCTTCTCCGTTCGCTCCCACACTCTTACTCCCCTCAGAGAAGCCTCGCACGTATCCCTCTCTGATCCCTCTAACTCGCTTCCGTCTTTGCAAGAAGACCCACAAGGACAAACAGCCAATCATAGTCATGCGGACAACCCCGCGCTCTCCCCATCAGTCAGCATTTGTTCAGTACCCCAGAGTCCTACCACTTCCCGCTCCTCCGACCTCCCCCCTGTTGCCCCAGTCACTCGATATTCAGTCATCTCAGATCCTACTTTGGCACGTTCTCACTCTACATCTCGTACTGACAGCTGGTGGTCGCGACTAACAAAACCTCCACTCCTTGATCGTCGCGCGTCGATCACAGCATCCAAGCCGTTACTGGATTTCAGAGACCCAACTCCCGCCCCACCCCTCGTCACGTCAGAGGAGGCGGGGAATTCCAATCTTGTGCATCCCAGTAATAATACACTTACTGGTATAGCTGGCCATGGTAAATCGTTGTCTTCCGCTCACAGTGGACGTACGGCGAATACCGACTCCGCGGAGCATCTGGGGGCGCGCTATGACGTGGTTCAGCGCCTCGCGTCCGACGGTTCGAGTTCCCGGCGCGCATCGTCGCTGGGTTCTGCGGAAATAACCGAGCAAGGGATGCTCGCTATTGCACACTCCGAGATCCCCTTGTCAAGCGGTTTACCCCACGTCGATCCGCCACGATCAACAGTAATCCAAGTTGACCCTGCTAAGTCGTTGGAAGCTGAGGCGCCCACTGACCCTCTAACGTCTCTGAAATTCAAACCGACCTCGTCCAGGAAAGGCATCATGGCCAGCAGGATCAAAGCATACGAGCGCAGGGTGTCTCATGAATCGGAATCACAGCAAATCTCAGCTCCCAGAAACACCCGCTACCATGAAGAGGTGGCATCACGGTCGCGCCCGACACTGCAATACGGCGTCGTACCACATTCCCCGCTATTTATCGCCAACCCCGACCTTGGGCATATATCGTGACGTATCGTTTTGCTACATACATTGCTATCGATTTGGATTTTAACGCGGGAGCTAGTTGTTGTACTGTACTTATGCCTATGCTTTCGATTTCGATATCCTATAAACACACTTCGATGTTACCCTCGGACATCGAGGCGAATTTATTTCAGGACTCGCCTCGATAATGACAGAATGTCATCTCACGCCCTTTACCAGCCAGTATGTACATGTCGAGCCAATAATGTGCCCCAAACCCGAGGAATGCTGCTGCGGACCTACAACTAATCTATTCACGGCGGACCAAAACCCTTGTATATTTGCATCGTGCCTGGCAACTGACTGACGGAACGATTATACCGTACACAGGCGATGGCCACAATGTTCAGAATAGTGGCGCACCCAACGTCGTGAGACCACCCGCTCGACGACTTGGTCGCCGGGTCCGCCGCACCCAAACAACTCGGGGACTAGCTGGCACAGTTCTACCGCGAAGCACCACCGGATATGAACGCACGTATCAGCAGGACGCGTACGTGAGCTCGAACCGGAGATCACGCCGAGACGCTGCTTCGAGAAGAGGAAAAAATATTGTCTGATGGGGGGGGGCGCAGATCGCCCCAGGTCGGCGGGTCGATTCCACCTGACGTATCTGGGATGGGTAGATTTGAAACGCGAAGGCGGCTAGGCCATGCGTGGCGGCGCCAACCCTGCTGGTACCCCCGGTAGAACTCGCGCCAAAAGGAAAGTCAACAAACTCCCAGGGGGGAGGGAACGAACAGTAGTAGTACACGGCGCTTACCGAGCGGGCCCAAACACGCAACGCATCACGGTACGCCCGGAGATCTCCCTGGATCCATCATACGACAACGTAAACGAAGAGATTGCGTCGAGACCAACCGTAAAGGATGAATCATTCGGAATGCGAAGTGCGGTCGCACGAAAGAACGGCCCATCAAAAAGAAAGGCTTGGCAGGTGTGATGCGGCAGGGAAGCTCGCCCGATGGGAAAACGGAGGGTGAGACGCACACCATTGATTCGACGAGTAGACCCGCACACGACACTTTGTCGGCAGGCGGGAATATTCGCCCGAGCGTCGTCAGTGGCCCGAGCCCGACATTAAACGACGCGGAGCTACAGCTGTTGCCGTGGGGCCATGTGACGAGACGTATGTGTGAGCCCGATGACGTCCGTTGGCGTGCTGTGCGGGTGCGGCTGGTGGCGTGGAAGTTGGGAAGGGCGTCTCGATAAAGTCTAGTGCCAATGATCAGGTCCAAAAGTAGAGCGACGTCTTGAAGGGCGGTGAGAGCGTCCAAACGAGAATAAAAGGGGCGCTTAAGGTCCGAGACCACTTACAAATCCAGGGTTTTGACATGGGACCACGAGGACGCTCTGCGTCCGACGGCGCATAGATGCCATGCCAGGCAAGAAAACCAGTCTGTGGAGTCATCAGACCCTGCTGCTGCGAGGTGGCAGACGACTGTTCTGCCACGCGGCAACCGTCGGAAATCCAAGGTCACTTCGGCTGTCTGTAGAAGATCGGAGTCGCACTTGCAAGTTGCAGCTGGACATGAAGTTAGGCACTTGGAGCTTAGAGAGTACTAGTCCAGTAACGAAGTTCCCTGATCGGCATTCACTAACAATGTAGGTACCTTGGTGAGCACGTCACTTGGCTGGCGGGAACGTTCGTACCACATACTTGGGTATCGATTTCCGTGTTCTGCAGAACATATGAACTCACAGCAGTCAGCCTCGTTGCACGATTGGCACGGAGCTCCACTTTGAAATCTCGAAGTTGTTTGGCGGATAAGTCCTGGTGCCGAACAAGGTTTAATCGTTCTCGCAGTGGGTTACCTAAGGGATGGCGGGATGCTGTATTGATTGAGGTGGCCGACTGCCAGTGGGAATCCAGCGGTCGGTTGGCTGTGTGGACAGTCCCATTGGTCACATAGTCACTTTCCGATTAATTCTTCCCTGAGACTATGTCCAAATAAGGAAAGCTGTGCGAGACCTCGAACACCCTTTGCCGCATCAGCCAGAGACGCCGTGGGCGTTACTGTATAACTGCTTGTTGCCACTGTTATCGGCCTCGTGTTGGACCCATGACTTCCTCGCACTGACGAACAAACTGATTATTGTACGACGAACCAAATTAGACTGGGGCGGGCGTGCCCAGTCACCTTGGATGTTTGATTATATGTGCTTACACTACTCCTCGTCGAGCTGCTGTAACACCTTCTCGAGGTCCTCGGACTTGTTTTTGACCTTTTCTTTGAGGTCCTGTTGCCGAGTCAAATAGACCAAGATAAGGCGAGGAGACAATCTGACCTTGACGAGCAGTGCAACGTAATTCTTCATGGCGTCTTCCTTGCTCGTGCCCTTGATTTCGTTCCAGGCGTCCCTACAGCGACATTTCAAATTGAGCACGGCCACGGCGTGATGCAGAGCGCTTCACCATTTAGCCTTTCCGACAAAGTCCAACATGCCGGGCCTCGCGGTGTTGCAATCGCCTTCGTTTGCTGGATGGAACATTCAGAGAGGATCGGCGTCGACTGGCGCTCGACGACGCGCACCTTGCTTATAGTATTGGTAGTACTGACGCGTACATCATGATCGTCTCAGTCGATCGGACGATCTCGACGACGACTGCCTCACCTTGAGCTTGGTGTCCTGATCAGGCTGGTAAGGCCCGTCCTTGGGGAGGCTCTGGACGTACTTGACGGCCACATCGAATTTTTCCTGGAGAGAGAGCGGCATGATTCTGGAACGGAGTGCTGGTGGTCGTCGTTGTTGGAGAAGCGAGCTGAAATACGACGATTCGGGGCTTATCTGATCAGCGTGACAGCTCTCGATTAGGCATGTCGCCGTCTCACAACAAGGGCGGTCTCGGTCGCACGAAGTGGGGCGCGCGAACGCTTGACTAGGCCGACCCGTGCCACCAGGATTCTGAGGCACTACGTCCGAGGGCCGTCTTATGTTCGGAGGGTGGAGCGTGTGACAGCGTCACGTCGTGACCAATAAGCGTGTCCTTGCGCACGGCGCTCGTACCAGGTCTCCGGACGAGACCGCTCTCGATTGCGACCCGACGCCAGCCACGATCGAGCATGTCGCCCTCTGCCGCAGCCCCGCCTTCTCCGCAAGAGATTCAGAGGAAACTCTCTGTACACTCCGTCGCCAAGCCCAAGAAGGTACCTCGTCCGACCTGCCCCTCGGTACCTTGTGCTGATCTGGGAAATCGCAGAGCCCACCGGTCGCACAGGTACCTGTGTCTGGAACAGAGTCGGATTCAGATTCCGTCGCATCTCCAGATTTGGCGTCTCCGACACATTCACAGTCGGTCGGTTCGACGGGAGCGTTGCTGTCTGGAAGCAGCTCGCAACCACCTCTCTCCTCGATCGCCGAACGTGCATGTGGCAGTGGCGAGGAGTCCGAAGAAGACGACGAGGAAGAAGAAGGGCCTTGGAAGACGGCGGACAAGACCCAGTGCATGCAAGACTCTGTGAACGAAGGGGTTATCAGGTCGGGCTATCTCTGGAAGAAGGGCGAGCGACGCAAGGTGAGTGCAGCCCGGGCGCTCATGGATGACAACTTGATCTGGTTGTCGTATTGTCGTAGACGTGGAAGAAGAGATGGTTCGTGTTACGACCCGCACACCTGGCCTACTACAAGACGTCTGCCGAGTACCAAATTCTGCGACTGCTTAATTTATCGGACGTGCATTCGTGCACGCAAGTGATGCTGAAGAAGCACCTGTACACTTTCGGGGTGGTCACGTCTGTGAGGACGTTTTACCTCCGAGCGCAGAGCCCTGAGGAGGTGGAGCAATGGGTGATGGCGATCCAGGACGCACGAGAGACGCTGATGATGACATCGACACAAACGTCGCTTACCACGCCGGTGGGGATACCAGAGACGGCAGGGGTGCTCAGTCGCAGCACCACGATAACGCCACCTCCGACTCAGACGCTGCACGGTCAGAACATCACGTCTTCGGACTCGGAGGATATTTCTCCGAGTACTCAAAGGACGTACTCGACGTCTTCGCAGAATCGACCGACGATCGGCGCATCGCCGAGTCGAGCGCCAGGGGCGGCCCGGGACGGGACCAGCAAAGTGGTGGTTTCCGGCTATCTGATGAAGTGCGGATCGAAGCGACATAATTGGCGCAAACGTTGGTTCGTGCTGTACGGAGAGAAATTAGTCTACTCTGGAAGTCACATGGTAGGTGGAGCTCGACTGATCGGCGGCGTGGCTGATGGTGGTGGATGGCAGGACACGAAGGCACACCGCGAGTTTTCGGTGTCGGATATTCTGGATGCGTTAGAGTTTGACATGCAGACGCCCAAGCACGGGGGAGGGATCCCTCCCCCTGGGGCGAGCGGACAGGGGTCGGTGGGGACGGCGTATGGGTTCAAGATCGTGACGACGAAGCGGACGCTGTTGCTGTGCGCGCCGAGCGAGGAGGAAGAGATCAAGTGGCTGAGCGCGGTGAGGGCGGTGATAGCGAGGCGGACTGGATCGAAGGAGACGTCGAGCAGGCCAAAGGCCAGGAACCTGAGCATGAGCGGTGGAGGGCCGATATCGGACGGGTAGGGATGACTGTACCTCGCTCTCACGTCAAGCACGTAAGTGTTGCCGAATCGGGGCAGTTTGGCGAACTTTGTCGGTCGTAAGTGGCGCGTGCGACGAGCGCGGAAGTGGACCGGTCCAATTCCAGACATAGTGGCTGTCTCCGGGGGACGACACCTGGGCACTTGAATGGAGACCGGGGAGAGCCTATTCTCCGATGCGAGCGCGCGCGTACACAATCTGATCGACATCGGAGGGTGCCTGCCTCGCTGCGATGTGACGGTGGCGGCGAGGTGGTCAGAAGGGTGACACCGGCCGGGACCAAACAACCAAGTTGGCAGAAATTCCCATCGGACTGGAAATCGAGGGTGCCGTGAGCGAGGACCCCGTGAGTCTGTTCCGTGGTGTGCGCCGGCTCGGTGCGTTATGTACTTATAACCTTTGCCCCAATGCTGCCCCCACAGCGCGTCCCCTTTCTCCCTGATGCCCCCCGCTCCAAAGTCCCCCCAGCCGAGAAGACAGGGCCCCCCGAAGTCAAAAGGCGCAGTCCGCGCCAAGTCCGGCTGTTACACCTGCAGAATTCGTCGCAAGGTCCGCCCACTTCCTCCTCGTCCCCGTCCCCCCAATGACGTTTCGCCAGAAATGCGACGAGCAGATGAATGCCGAGGGCAGCTGCTCCACCTGCGTCCGTCTCCGTCTCCAGTGCCTCGGCTTCGGAGCAAAGCGTCCAGAGTGGCTGCGGGTACTACCCTCCATCCCCTCCCCCCTCCCCCATCTCACCCCATCCCCAGGAGAACCGCAACGTTCTCGACCTCCGAGAAAAGATCAAGTCTTTTCTCGCCTCGCAGGGCATGATCAAGGGCCACTCCGGCTCTGCGACCCGCGCTGCCGAGCAGGAGCAACAAATACTCGCCCTCTCCGCCGATTATGTATCTCCCTCCAACAGCCCGCAGACTCCCACCCTCTCCATATCCTCCACCAACGATGAGCGTCCCTCCTCATACCCTCTCCGCACGGATCGCTACCCTGATAACGATCGTAAGCCCGCCACCCGTTCCCTGTCCCCTCGGTCCCCCTCACCCCTCCCCAGGTCTACCTGTCATGCACGAATTGAGCCCCGACTCCCCTCTGGATCGAAGTGAATACCCCGAAGTCCTCCTGCCTGCTGTCTCGTTTTCTTCGCCTCCTGTTAACAATAGCTTAGATTCATGTAAGACCTCGTATCGTTACTAAGTATTTGTATGTATAATAGTGCTCAATGCCCTCCCTGCAGGGCCAAACCATTCATTCGCTCTCCAACGCCCCCACACAAGTGACTTCTCAAGACTCCATAATGCTCACCTGTACGACGACGACGACATGGTCGACGTCGTCTCTTCCGGCAACTTGTTGATCCCAGCCCCCGCCGTCGATCAGTACTCCTGGCCTCTCCTCGACGATCGTCAGAACGCCGCCCTCGCTTACTACATGAAACATGTCCTCCGCGCCCAGTATTTCCATGCCAGTGAATCCCTCGACTCCATCATCTGGGGGTTGATACACTCCAGCGACAACGCCCGTCGGGCTGCCTGCCTCCTCTCCGACCTCCACCGCAAGTGCACCCAGAAAGAAAGACTCGGCCTTACAGAACCCGAAGACGTTGAGGCCTTGCAGCGCTTGCAGCTGGTCTCCTTCAAGGGGCCCTTGACCGAGGGCGACGCCCTCGCAGGCCTCTGCATTGTCTCCTACTACCTCTTCAGTGGTGGCAAAGGCCAGTGGCAGACCTTCCTCGACGCCGCTTGCACATTTTCCCTCTCCGTCCTCAACGATCCCCGCTTCAAAGGCCCACGTAGCGTCCTCCTGTTCTGTTCAGAGAGCCTGCGCTTCATCATCAAAACCTCGATATGGTTCGACGTCCTCGCGTCCGCCACGCTCGTCAGGGAACCGCGTTTCTTGGACGTCATTAGAGAACTCTTTGGCCCGCAGACCTCCTTTTTCGACGATGAGCCCGTCGAACGGATGGCAGAGTACTCGATGATGTCCGTCATGGGCTGCGAAAACCACATCGTGCTCGCCCTCGCGGAGATCGCCAGTCTGGCGAGCTGGAAGGATGCGCACGTCCGCGCAGGTAGCCTCAGCGTCAAAGAACTCGTCAGGCGTGGCCACAGGATAGAGGAGATCTTGAAAAAGCCCAGCTCCTTGCCATACGAGTTCGACACCAACGTCGATGCAGAGAGGCAACGTGCTCAGCAGCGCCGCCTCACTTCAGAGGTCTTCCGCGCGTCCGCGCACGTCTACCTTCACTCGGTCGTCTCTGGCGACTTTCCGCGGTGCCCAGAAATCATCGAAGCGGTCACCGACACGGTCAAATGCTTGATGGAGGCCGAGGACGGGCCGACTGGTCGTGCAGTCGTCCGAAGCGTCGTCTTCAGCATTTGCATCTGTGGCTGTCTCACCGAAGACCCTCATCATCAAGCCTACTTCCTCAAGCGCCTCCAAGAGCAACAAGGCCAGTCGATTGGAAATTCTCAGCAGGTGTCATGTCTGATTCAGGAAGTCTGGAACCGACGTTGTTGCGGAGCCGTAGACTGGCGCCAGGTCATGAGAGAGGCAGAAATTCTACTCGTATAGAGGTTCGTCTACTGTCCGGAACTTTTTTTTCTTTTTCAAATTTCTCCTGCTCCATCATGTCACCATACGCATACGAAGTCCTGCTTCCATTTATCCCAATTCATCCAATATTGTATGATCTCACCTCATCTGCATGCTTTACGTCGCGTTCGAGCATTCTCTCTTTCGACTGCTGGTCAGAACACTGGCTTGTATCGATTGGTTCAGATCACAGAAAAATACCCTCACAAGCTGTACTTCTTTACATACTCTCAGGAATTGAATGTCGTCTAATGCATGCAAGGCGCGTCACAACGCACAGCATATCACATACGAACACCGCATGTTACAGCTAATTTCAAAACGATAGACCGTTTTCGCCTGAGTTCCGCTTCGTTTTGGGTTTACCCTTGTTTACAGGATCCTGTCACACTCGGAGTCGGACCTCAAGAAAGTATGTAGAATGATTTTAGGGTTAGAGTCAATCTGGTGAACTTGAGTAGGAAAAGCACGAGTTAGTAAGCTTAGATGTAGCTGCGTCGGTCTATCATAGAATCATCGATTTCCTCTTTGGCTTCTCCCTCGCGTCGTCGTACTGGAAGCCTGCCGTGGCCTACGGCGGGAACACTGGGTGAGCGGACACGAGCGAACTGGACCGAGCTCTGTTGGGGCGACGACGTACGGGTACAAGGAGCGACTACTGAAATCTATGAGGCGCGGCGGAGATATAGTACGGTGCACGTGACGGGTATGCCAATGGGCTTACACGTACGCTGCGTATCACCTCCCTGACGAGTACAAGGCTGCCTCGGCCGCACTGCAGACCCACCAGCTGGCCTCCAGTTCGACCCGTCCACCGCAGTGAACCGAGTCTGTTGTCTTTTCGACCAGCCACGATGACCTTCCGCATCATGTCTGCCAGACGGTACCCGTCGCTCGTCGCTCGTCCTCCCGGCAGCGCACCCACCCACTGCCACTCCTTTACTTCCATTGACCATTCCGACTCCTCGCAGCTCGTTCAACACGATCAAACCTCCCCTAGTAAACGTGTCGGACTAGGGCGGAGTAAGGCACGAGCGGAGCCCAAGTGCTTGATCTACGGACTAGCGACGTAAGCGAGCGGCGGGACTCCTTGTTTTCGCGCGCCCACCTTGTCGCTCGTCGCCCGTTTCAGCGCACCCACCCACCCTGCCTCCATTGACCTCGCAGCTCATTCCTGGGTCCAGAGCACGCGAGCCTGACTGCCAGGCACATGCTCCTGCGAGGTTTCCCACCCGCCCTCGCAGCCCTACCCGGCCAGTCAGGCGCCGTCCCGGGCCCCCCGTGCTCTTCTTGTCCATCCACTCCATCCTTCCCCCCTCTCCGCTCCTGAGCAGCGAACTGACAGAGCGTCGTCCATAGACCGAACATGTACACACTCACGGCGACAACGCTACTACACCACTAGTACTCATTAGCGTACGTGTCAACGCGCAGGCCTCAGAGACAAACGGGAGGAGGTTTAATTGAAAATAATCGTATTGATTCTAACCCTAAAATCATTCTACATACTTTCTTTTGAGGTCCGACTCTGAGTGTGACAGAATCCTGTAAACAAGGGTAAACCCAAAACGAAGTGGAACACAGGCGAAAGCGGTCTAACATTTTGAAATTAGCTGTAACACCGCATCTAAGCAGTGCGTGCTTGACAAGGGTCACAGCCACGTCCCACTCCTCGTGGGAAGGGAGTTGACAAGACGCATCAAACGGAACCAAAGTTCTTGCACAGTCGTCAGGCTAAACCGAGAAGCTGCGGACGTGACGCGAGCATGCATCCCCGCCGATGAAGTTGAAGGGAGCACCCTCGAGGCATTGTATTCTGAATCAACCCCCCGGCAGCAGCCCTTATGTCTCGTACAGTACGCGAACGTCTAACAAAAAAGCTTCGGTTGCCTGGCAATTCGCATCAGAACGCATGCCGCATCGGATGCCGGGAAGGGGGGGACGAGGTTTGAATTCGCCTCGAATGGCAAGTATTGGACTCTCTCCCTCTCCTCGCCGCGGGCCTTGATGGCGGCGGCTGGCATCGAGTTTGTGGCGAAATACGCCCCGTGTCCTGCGGTCGTCGCCGACCGTCGCATCGGCGTCGTCTCCATCCCACGTCGAGGACTAAACCATGCCAGGGATGATCGCGTTCGATGCTCGGACCACGGACCAACCTGACGGGTTTGTTGACACGTTCGCTACCCGGCTCGCCTCTCTGTCCGAATCCTTCGGTCGGGCCTCTCCTTCCAAAATCGTGCAGGCGCAAAGAAGATGTGTCCCCTCGATTAGCCACTGGCGAGAAGCGCAGTGCAGTCATTTCCCGTGGGTGCCTCGAATGAGACCGAGCCAGCGAGAGGCTCTGGGCCGAACTGCGCCCCCCTGTCATTTCGAAGCCGTTTGGGGAGGCGAAATGAGTCGGGCATTGCCAGTCGCGGGAAGCACTTGAGCCGTGTCGCACATTTTGATCCCCGTCAAGAACGAGTGATATGATAAGTCGAGGAACCGGGACATGCCATGGTCATACGAACCTGTCCCTTCCCCCACCCATCTATGGCTTTACGATGTCGGACCAGGTCTAGCCCCGGCATTCAAGGAACTGCACACACCTGCTTTATCCGTCTCGTCCGCTTCTGCATCAGTCGGGTCACCTTCCCTCGTTTGTTCTTTTTCTTACCTCTTGCTAAAATTATTCCAGTTAACATTTCCAAACTCGTCCGACGCTCCGTTCAACCCCCGTACGTCCCCCGACCGCTCCCAACTGCCACGGAACCCGCTTCACCGAAGATTGCGATCCAGCCGCAAGTCCTCTCCCCCACCGTCCGACGGGGGTAACATTCAAGTGAAGCAAGTTTTACGAGCCATGCATCGCTTGTTGCCCCACCAAGTGATCGGTCCCTCGGGTCCCTCGTCCCCACCGCCATGCAGGCCAGAGTTATAAAGTGCAAGGATCTCCGCGAACGCCAGCTGTTACGATGCTCCAACCTGCAGGCCGACGCCTTGCGTTTGATCATATCCACGCATTTTTTCCGCTCTACGCCATGGCAGCACACCGTTGCCGGGTACTATATGATGGCAGCAACCGGAGTTCGTGGGGAAACAAAGATAGGGCTCGGCTGTGAGTGGAGTTGACGACGTACGTCGCGGATATGATAGATTCCCGGACCCGAACACGCGTCGTCCTTGCTTGCGAGTCACCGAGGTTGGAATAGCCTCTTCTTCTTCACAGTCTGGCATTTCAGCTGGAGAGGGGGTTCTTATCCTGTAGAATGCTATCCGGTACAGGATGACGCAAGGAACCGAATCACGGACGCAGCTGGGTTCATAGACTCATAGCCATTGTGTTCGGAGGCTTATCTAATTGAGCTTGAGAACGAATTCGGCACTAACCCTGCAGCTGGATACGTTCAAGGTTGGATGAATAATTATGTCGAGAAGCATTCCCAAGAAGATATCTGACACAATATACGATTGTTTATGAGCCGTTACATGCATGAGTACGCACTAAACGGGAGGGTGATCACTCCGTGGTCGCAGCTGGATCTGCACCGACGGGAACCTGTCATAGCCCTTCTGCGGCGTTAGTACCCGAGGAGTCGTACCAAATTACTTCACGACCTACCAATATGGTTTCATGCACAGACTTCCGGCCCCTTAGACTGTTCCTCTGGCGTGACCTGCTTCTTTAACCTGCCCGTGTAGATGCCATCACGCCGCATTCTCCTCTGCGAGTCTGCCCAATCTATATCCCCGACTGCCTCGTACGCTCTCCTTCGGCGATTTTCCTTCTTCATCTTCCGATCCCTCATCACCGCTGTCCCGGGGACAATCTACCTGTCATACCGACTTTTTTAATAGCATCCTCTCCTTGATCCCCCCTGACGCGACACATACCCCGTGTGGCACCATGTCCCAGAGGAATTCCAACTCGTCCAATGGAAGCAAATCTCCCTCGCCAGAAAGCCCCTCTAGCAACCCCTCCCCGGATCTTCTAACTGCATCACTGGCGTCACGACCAGCAGATGGAGCAGAGTCGCGTAACCCTAACTTGCGGGGAACACCCAATAGAATGTCGCTAGAGCTTCCTCGACCAACGTCGGCGGGGAGGGGCGGTTGTTGGTATGCGTCCACTTCGACACTGCTTGCAGTTGGCTGAACGTGAATCACCAGGACGTGTCGACTGCGGAGAAAAGTGAGTCGTTTGCTTGATGTCATGTCGTCTCCCTGACGAAGCGCCGAAGAAATGCGATGAACAGCGGGAAGGCGACTCTTGTTATACGTGCAGGCGACTGCAAATCGATTGTCTTGGGTGGGGAGCGAAGCGACCAGACTGGATGCGCGTAAGTGCCGTCTAGAATTTTTTGCAAACGCCCGTTGACTCGTATCCAGGACAAACGAGCTGTGGAAGCCTACAAAGCTGAAATCAAAGCGAAATTGACCCGAGCTGGCCTCATCCGCGGACAACCACGTTCTTCTATAATACAAGCGACGTCGTCGTCGTCGTCGTCAGTTTTTGCCACAGAACAATATCACGGTCCTGCGAACGGATCAACAATCCACTCCCTTATGAACGATAATGGCGCACCTAATCTCACGGTCATCGACACCTCTCTAGCGCAGGGTCAAGGCGAAAGCCCAACAGCGATATCGATGTTTGGTGAGGAGTCTGATTCAAGTCATGTTGTTCAGCGACTGAGACGGAAATTTAGGGCTACCAATCAGCTCACCTTTCAACATGAACTTGCCACCTATTGATCCGTCATTACCGCAACTTGTTAGTTATTCACCATACACACCGTCCACGTCAATTTCTTCTTCACATCCATCACCACAAGACTTTGGGCTTTTTGACCACGCCTTTGATAGTATCGCCGCACAGACACTTGGATACAACCATGAAGTCATTCCATTGTCAGCACACCCACTTCAACGTGAACATGTATTTTACTATTTTGATCATGTCAGAAAGTCACTTTTCGCCTTTGCGGGTAACTCTGCTGCAAACGCAATCTACTCAGTAAGGTTTTTTGTTGACCGAAGCACTGACTAACCTGAAGCTGATGAGTTCAAAGGTCGTGTCTCAAAACCCACAAGGTCCCTTGGCAAACGCTATATGTGCTCTATCCAGTCTCCATAATATGCGGATTCGTGCCGCCAGAGGATTGGAGCCAGTAAACAACACTCTGGAAAACTCGCCGGCCATAATGTTTTATGATACTACCCATGCCCAGTTGTATAAATCGCGAGAAGGATTGCTGACGGAAGACGATGCCAATGCTGCACTACACCTCCTCGGCTTCTCCCTATTTTCAGGAGGCGTAACCGACTGGCGGCCGATGCTTGATATTGCCAATGACTGGATGGTCCAAACTGGAGTCCCGACACATGAAAACCCCAAGCTGGCCATGGTGGGCATGAGCCGGGCTGCGCGGCTAGCGCTAAAAGCCACTATGGTGAGAGCGCATCTCAAATGACCTCCACGTGAACCTGATCTGTTGTCAATAGTGGTTAGATGTCATGTCGACGATTACCTTGCATACCATACCGAAGCACTTGGCCTTCTATCGAAGGTTGTATCGTGGAGGAGGAGGATTTTGGTCGGCCACTTCGGGAATGACCTCCAAAGAGGACTTGGACCTTCGTGTGGACAACCTCATAGGGTGTCCCGACGAAGTATTGCTTGGTATCGCCGAAATATCCACCCTCTCGTGTTGGAAAGCACAAGAGATGCGGAAAGGCTGTCTGAGTATGAAAGAGCTCATTCGACGTGGAAATATCGTCGAGAGCCACCTTCGGTCATGCGAGCCAATGTACTCCTGTGAACCTGATCAAACTCCATTACACCCAGACCTCCCAGTCAACGAAGACTCGAACTTGAAGGGAATAGCGGGAATTCCGGCTGTCACAGACACGCGACAACTCGTAGCTAAGATATATCAGGAGGCAGCACTCTTGTATCTGCATACGGTATTGAGCGACCCAGTTCCAGGTATGACAAGCACAGAAAGAAAAGAATCAACATTGACTAACGGTCCGCAGGTGTGCCAGAAATCATCCAATCCATAGATATCATCTGCCAGCTTGTGCGCCAATTGCCAGCGTCGGCATTAGACCGGACACTGGTATTCCCCATATGCTTGGCGGGATGTCTGACGGACGATCCTATCAAGCGGGAAATATTCAAAGCGAGATTGGTCGGACAACAGAGCCTGTTCGGGAATGTCCATCAAGTAATAATGGTCATGCAAACAGCATGGCAGCGGCGGGATACGAGAGGAGGTGCGGTCGAATGGCGGGACCTATTGCACGTTCAAGGGAGAAATCTCCTCTTACTTGTCTGAGACTAGGTCATTTATTCCTCTTTGTTTTTTATTCTACTCACCCTATATATACATCGCGAGGTTAGAACGTTAAGGTAGTAGCGCATCCACTAGTGGTTTCTGTCAGCGTCTGTTAGCCATTGCTTGTGACTTCACCAGAGACTCACAAGTTGCCAATGAGAGGTTCCACATAGAGCGTGAGTGGGGGGCTTGAAGTCCATCAGCGCGCGACACCGTGGGCTATATACCGACCGCTCGGAAATTGCGCCACCGCAAGGCGGCATCAAATCAGAGGGTCAAACGACAGCGCCCATCAACAAGCAGTGCTATTAGGTAATCTGACCTAACAAAATAAATCATCACGTGACTGACGCGTCGTGAAGTGAACCGCGAGGCGAACAGCTTCTTCAACCTTTACTGCCACATTCACTTAGTAGCCATGTTCAAAGGCATACTGCCATCCAAGAGACTACCTTCTACAGAATTTACCATGGTCACAAGTCTGGGTGACATCTCCAATGGAAAGGAGAATGTTCCAGATCCTCTCTCTGCACCCCCAGTGAAACAGCCAAAAGCGAACCCCCAGAAAGACAAGGCAAAACACGAAAAGTCCAAATCAGTGAAAGGCTTGCAGGACTTTTTGATCGAACCTGTAGTCACTAACCAGGCATTCGACAAGCTCCTAGTAGGTGGTATCCCCGTTGAAAGCATCCAGATCCTAACTCGACACGAACAGGACGATCTGCAAATCCCACCTGCTCTTCGACCGAAACTGACCAACATGGATGCTACCGTGAAAGCCGCCATGGTCAAGTCGTCTCAAGTCATGGCGACTAACCCGTCCAACGCTGCAGCCTCCCCGTCCACCCCTCGTACAGTGCGCAAAGCACGTAGCATCGAATCCATTGCTTCTCCTCATACCTCCTTTTTTACATTGGGGCATGATAACCAGTCGAGGCCGGGAGGACTTTGGGGCTCCGCCTTTGCTGGCAAGAGTACTACCGATCTCCATGGTTTGGATAGTTCGGATAGATCTCATGGGAGGGTTGCGTCGCTTGATGCCGCGCAAACGCTCTCTCGTTCGCAAGCTCCTGTGATCCCTGTCGAGCTCGTGTCCAGCAAATCTAAAGAGAAAGCGCTCGGAAAGGGAATGACTCCCGTAAAGTTTTGCAGTATCTTGACCTCATCGTCTAGTACTACACTCGATGTCGAAGCCGTCAAAAAGTTGAGACTCATGCTTAGAAACGAAGCCGCAAGGTGACTCGTTTTGTTAGCAAACTCGTCCCATTTTAACAGCTTTTAGTTGGACAGAAGACTTCCTCCGCTCAGGCGGTTATAGTGCGTTGTTGACGAGACTCAATGAAATTCTCGAAGTGGAATGGCGGTTAGTCCACTCATTCGTCTCCGTTTGAATAAGATCTTGATCCAAGCTCAAGGGAAGAGCAGCATGATGATCAAATGCTTCACGAGTTGTTACGGTGCTTCAAGGCGCTCTCTACGTCCTCGATTGGATGCTTCGCTCTCCGGAGTTCCTGCCCAACTCCATTCGTCCAATTAGTTTCACTGCTTTACTCCGACAAGAAACCTGGCGATGTAGCGACTCGTCAGCTGATGATTGAGCTGCTCCTTATCCTGTTCGAGATATATCCGGCATCCTCTCTCCCCTCATCTGGCGGGCGTGTTCGCCGCGAGGCATGGGAATCATCAGGATCTTCGACCAATATCATTACACTGCCTGCACCTCATAAGAACTTCTTCTCGCTCATCCGCGCTCTCTTGTTGACCCCGGCTCCTCCGCCCACGGAATCGCCCGCATCTCCGGTGTCTCCACACGCATTCATCGAGTCGTTGCATCGTCCAAGGATATATAAATCATATCTGCAAGAACTTTCAGATGTCTGCAGGGACTACTTCTGGGTCTTCTGTCATCCGAACAACACGATATGGAACCTCTCGGAAGTCGACGAAGGAAAGGTTGAGAAACCCAAGGCACCGGGTGGCATGACTGGCGGGGTTGAATTTGAAGCGATGGGCTACTTCGTACGTAGAGGCATATCGTAAGAACGTTACTCACTTTTGGAGCAGACGATACACCTCAAGCTTATCAATACTATCTCAAAATCGGTCCATGATCTCAATCTGTCCAGCGAACATGAGATGTCTGCTCATCGTTTCCATACGGACCTGTTTGCTTCGGGTCTCGAACGAATCATCTTGGTGTGTTGACCTATTTTCCTTCGAGTTCTGGGATACTTATCCTTGTAAGATCTCCCGCAAAGCATCCACAGCGTACTATCCCACCCTCCACCTCGAGTTGTCGCGGTACATCCAATGGGCCAGCCTGGCCAAATTTGAATTACCTTGGACCGTGTCACGACTTATTGGCCCTCCTCCAGTCGTATTATGCAAGCTCAAGCTCTCAAAGTCGAGCAAAAGCGTTGAAAACCAGAGTCCGCATAACTCTCCAATCAAAAAACGGGCTGCCCCGCCGCCTGGTTTCGTCGGGTTGCCAGCTCCAAATAAGTTGGAACCAATGAGGATCGAATAGGGGGTTCGCTGTTTTCCGCTGCTTCTTGGTTGTGTGCTATGATGGTTGTATTCCTGGGCCCAAGGATCTTGATGCCCTCGTTTGCTGAGCTGACTACCCTGACCGCTGTGACTTCGTCACCCTGTTGTATTACATATTATACCAGGTTTGAGCGCAGGCGCTATCTGGTTTACTGAAAACAATTATGTAGAGTGGAATATGATATATGATACTCGAGTCGAAGTCAATTCGGGTGTGGACATGAAAAATATTAAGTCTAGCGACCAGACAAAGCATGGGCAGTGACAGACACCCAAAAATGAAATTCTGCTGATGGTCCATGACTACGTATGGGCCACGATGCTGCATTCTAGTGACCGTGGCCGCCTAAGAGACGAGACGTCTCTTCACCGATGCCTAGCCTGTTGTGACGTCCGCGGAACTTCAATTCGAGTCCGATCACACACCGCATAATCCAGCACAGGGAGACGATGGCGAAACCGAGTCCACTCCAGTGAATAAACCCTGAACGCTCTTTACTCTGTTGAACGACGACGGCGAAGAGGAACCAGGAGATGGCGAGACATCCCGGGAGGTCACCCTCTACCGCCGAGTAGGCGTACGCGAAGTCGACCAACTGGAGCAGCATGCTGAACACGAGGTCAGGGACGGGACGGTGGGAAGACAGAAGTGTGGCCGTACAACGAGACGAACACACAAGCTTTGGTCCAGGGGCTGGCCGGCTCCGTCAGCGCATCGACGCCGAACGCCTCGAACGCAGACAGGAAGACGAGGCCGACGACCCAGCCGTGGTACAGCGAAAAAGGAAGGTGCAGGAACACCTCGTCGCAAAAGTTGCGGAGCGCGGTCCTTTTGACTTCCTGGTAGATTTGCTGGTTGTCCCACGGGAGGGGGTCAGTAAAGCCTATAATACGCGATGAAATTCTTGCGGGGTCACTCACGGTCACCACGGTAACAGCGAAGAGGACGAATACCAGAGCTGCGTGATTGTCAGGAGGGGCTGAGTGAGGCACGTGGCTGACACACACCATACCGGTATTCCTGAATGGTCCACGAGTAAATGTACATGGCATTGAGGAAATCGAGGAGGGGTAGCTTCCAGCCAACACGTTCGAGAATAACATCTTTACCGCGAGCGGAGAATTGGTAGATGCATGTACCGAATATCAACATATGGATTAGAGGCCTGACAGAAGTTGGGTGAGCGTCCGCAACGCCACTAGTACTGACCCACCAGATGAAGAAGGACCACGGAGCGGGAGTGAAGTAGGTTTCCTTGCCAGTGTAGTACGCGTCCCAAGGAGAAATGACAGTATAGACGTTTCCGCCCATAACGAATATTGCGCCGACAATGTTGGCAATCTGGACCAGAGGCCCAGGGGTCAAACGGGCTACATCCGCTAGGTATGCCTCCTCACCTTGAGGGGCAAATGAGTGAACCAGTGATTCCGGTTCTGATTTGTAAAAAAGGGCAGTGGCATCGTTGGACCTGGTGGGAGTAGAATGGGCTTCAAATGTGGGGAGGCGCCTGGCAGTTTGTGGCTTATGTAGGAGGGGCGACGGGCGTCCACCGCGTGCCCGTCGCATTTCCAGGGTGTGGAACGTCGTAATCACATCCTCACGTGGAGGAGAATGGAGGATGCTTACCTTGGAACTGTTTATGAAGCACCGGAGAACCCACCGTTCGCAAGTGTGCACCATTGACAGTCTAGCCTGCCACTGAGTGCTGTGCCAGTGCTTCTCCAGAGTATTGATGCTGTGCCATGTTTTACCGTCTTCGTGAAGTTGGAAGTACCACAGTATGTGTCGCATTTCCAACTCGAAGAACACTACAGTGACCGAATCGTCAATTAGAATTCTACAAACATCGATGCGGAGAAGTCACAACCGTGAACGCGTGAACCTTAGCCGGTGCTGGCACAAATCATTGATTTGTATTATTGCCTCCGAAGCCAACCGCACGAGGCTGCGCCGCCTCGCTTACTGCGCGTGTACACTGCCGTTCAACCAGGCCAATCAGGGTTGGGATTCGTCGACGAAACCGCCTGCAGAGAGTAACGTGCAGCCCAAAGTAATCTTGCAATAAATAAATCCACAAGTCTCATATGCAGTGATTGGTGCATGAGTACTGTACAGTGTATCCCTTGGTATATCCTGAAGTCGGATGTGATGTGCGACGCCTGCCAAACACTTGACCGTGTGTGAAAACCTCAACAAAGATGACAACATATCATAAACATGATTCGCTTCGAAATGGTAGTCAGACTTCGAGGTGGAGCGTTCTTTTCAACGTTTGCCACTTGGATTGGTGAGCGGCGAACGCTACCCGCCATCTGGATTCGCATGAGTAACGTGACCAGCCTCGAGCCTCCTCGTGCAAGATAAACGAACCTGACAATCATATCGCCGCGCCCAACTGTCTTGCGCCCTTCCCGGATTGGCATTCCTGCGCCTTTGAGGAGGACCTGACCCTCCGTAGCCCTATCATAAATCGGATAAGGTAGTGTGAAAGCGATCTCTTTCCCATCAATCCCTTGAATGCAGATTTCGCCTCCTTGGTCGGCAAGAGGATCAGCCCATGGGATGCAGACGTCCAAAAACAGGTCGTCCTTGACTCGGGAGAATCGCTCGTTGGGAACTTCCTCGACTAGGAAGACCACATCTTGGAGGGTCCCGTCCTTACGTTGATGGCCTGTGCGCGGGCAGACGATCCTAGTACCACTGCGCATCCCCGGAGGGATGTTAATGGAAATCTCCACGTCCTCTGTTCGATGCGATAGCAGTTCTCTCGTGACCAGAAATCGAAAGGACGTCCCGTGATACATTTCATCGAGTGTCACGGGGAGCGGGAAGATCCATTCCTTGGAGACACCTCGGGGAGTGTTGATCGCACGAAGTGGTGAGCCGAACGGGATTGTATCTTGATCTGGAAGCAAGGAGTGCGACGGCTCTTTCTTGCCCGTCGTGGTTCCCTTCGAGAGCTTCTGGATGAAATCGCTAGTTTCAAGAGTGAGCACGGTCATGTTTAGACGGTGGTTCGCACTCACTCGGCGAAGCCAAACCTAGGCGACTTGTGCAAACGCCCGGATGGTGGTGGCATGACGGGCTTGGACGTACGTGACCTGTCTGAACGAGATGTCTTCGGACGCGAATCCTGTTTTCTCCCGGGCTCAGTAAGGGAGGAACCAGAAGTCTTCTCGGAAGACTTGGAGCGGACAGAACCACTAGGATGCTCCGAACTACGACTGTGCGTCGATGAAGGACCGCTGGTCTTTGGTATGGCCGAACGATCGTGTGCCTTCGACGACTTGCAGCCATCCCGCACTCGGTCGGAACTAGGTTGCTTTTTGTTTGACCTTGACTTGGCTCCCTGCGAATGGGAACTTGATTTCAGGTCGTCAGAGGATGGTACATGAGAGAATGTGGATGTGGATGGCGAGGTCTCAGATTGAGCGCTGGATTCGGAGGCATTCGTACCACGATCATCAGATGGCATCGAAGAAGGCATTGAAAAATGTGGACTAGAGCGCTTGCTTGAGTTAGAACTCGCCGAAGGTGGCCGGCTTGATGCCTGAGTGCTTTTTGAATGGGTATCAGAACGAGTGGGACCAACGCTGCTCGTAGGAGCGCTGGTTGTCGACGAGGTCTCTGCTGATGAGGAATGTGTACTTTCTTTCCCGTCCATCAGAGCGTGATATGCCTTGTTCACCTGTCGACGGTTCATGACACACTGAGGAGGTGGTCATGACGAAGAACTCACCTCAATGAACATTTGTGCTGCGTGTTCTTTGCCAACCAAATGACGGTCTGGATGCCATTGCAGTGCCTTGTTCCAACGTCAGTTGGCAACAGTTGATGCACGAAGAAGTAACACACAAGTTTCTTGTATGCTGCTTTGATAACATCGTCGCTCGCGTCGCTGGTGAGCCCAAGGACTGCGTAATAGTCTTGCTCTTTCGCGGGCATTTTCGGAAGGGGAGATTGGATGTGTGAATAGTTTACGAGTCACGCTCGGCAATGCAGCTGCGAGGGTAGAAAGCAGAGGCGACGTGGGTTTTGAGCGTACAGTGGTTATATACGAGGTCCGACGGTGAAAAGCGATCAAGTTGCACTTGGATAGATAGATTCGCAACGATCATAGAGCTTGCACTTTTTGCGTGATGGCCTCGTGTTGAGCACGTTTTGCGAGTAATTGTTCATTTCAAGTGGCGTAAAGAGACTCGATGAAACCATCCGAGCTCAGCATGGTTACTCCCAGAGCCTTCGCTTGCCACTGGAAGCGACAGCATTGAAATGTACATCAAAATAGGCATCCTAGATGACCCTTGTCTCAATTTCAACGATGGCTTGCGGCAGCTGGGAGACCACGATGTTTGAATGTTCGAGACAGACCTCATCCTAGTTCCGGCACCGCTCCGTCGAGGGATTTGTGGACAATTTGGTACCAGTCGAGATCCAATCCCGAGCTCATGCGTTTCATATCTCGGATCTAGCGATACTTGTGACATCTTCTTTCCTCCAAACGGGATTGACTGGCCCTTTTCAGATGATGAAAAGGCTTGCGAGTTCCTGACTATGAATAGGTTCAGCGCTGGAGAGTTTACTACATATATACCTGACTCATGCTCTGTAGATTTCTGGTTGAATCAATTCAACACAGATGAATGCCTGGACTCGAGCCTAGCGAGAAGTGAGCTGCTGAGGACAGCTCCAGATTGTCTCCACCGATTATCATTACGATGGCTTCCCCCGTATCACTAAATCTCCGATATGTAGCGTCGTCATGCGTCGGGTGCGTGCAGCCGTAGAAACACCATGATAAGACTCTAGTTGGGGCTGGATGATATGCTGCGTTCTGGGGGTATGACACCGTGATAAGTGGTCCGTCGGTGACCGGATCGTGCTACCGATGGAGTATTAAGAGTACAATGCTATACTAGAGCGATGAAGAGTTCAAGGTCATTTCAATATCCGCCGAATGCCCTCTTTCTGCGAGGGGTTTAGGCGGTCTGGAAATTGAACGTCCCAACGGACAATCAAATCCCCCTTGCTCTTCAAGCTTGCCTGTTTGCGGATCGGCATGCCCTCCCCGATCACCCTCGTCTCCTGACCAGGTTTTACAACCCCTATTGGGAGTGGGACTTGTAGTTTGCGGCTGTCTAGCAACTCGACTACCTTTTTGGTGTCACTGCCAGTCAATGCGTCCACTAGGGGTATCTTGAAGTCGCATAAAAGGTCGTCTCCGTCGCGAATGAAGATAGAATGTGGTTTATCTTCAACAACAAAGGCAAGATCCTGGGCTTCGCCGTTCGATTGTTCATTGCCAGCGCGGGGGAAGCGGATCTTTGTACCGCTCTTCCAACCGGGGAGGACTTGGATCTCGAGAACTTTTTCCTCGACTGATCCATCGAGGAGTTTTCTACTAACTTTGAGGTGTTTCGTGGAGCCTGAATAGAGGTCTTCTAAAGAGAGTTTGAGGGGTCGTGTGACCTCTGAAGGCTGTGGTGCTGGTGCAGACGTCGCACGCTGCTGAGGGCGGCGGGGCATTCCGCCGGGCATTCCTCCAAAAAAGGAGCCACCATGATTGGTGTCATCGAACATAGATGACATAGGGGTCCTCCCACCCATACCACCCATACCTCTGAAACCACTGAAACCGCTGGTGAATATTTCACTGCAGAGAAAGCGTCAGAACTGGTATACAAACGTGGTGGAATGATACTTGCTCGAATATCCGTTGGGGATCGGAGGGAGCGAATCCTCTGTTATCGGTCGTGAAGGAGAAAGAAGTGCCACCGGAGAAGCCGCCGAAGTCAGAAGAGCCGGCTCCAGGAGGGATGCCTCCACCCTTGAGACCTTCTTCGCCGACCTGGTCGTAGACGGTGCGCTTGTCCTTGTCACTGAGGACCTCGAATGCTTCTGATATCTGAGGGATGTGTCAGCGGTCTGTCTCTATTCGAGAACAAAGGAAGTAACCTCTTTGAACTTTTTCGAAGCCTCCTCTGAGCCCTGATTTCTATCTGGGTGCCATTTCAAGGCCTAGGAGATGGTAGATGAGCGAGGTGGTGACATGAAAGGGAAACGAGACATGCCATTTTCTTGTAAGCACGTTTGATGTCATCTTCTGTCGCTGTGCGGGGCACGTCGAGGGTCTTGTAGTAGTCCTTGCCCATGATCGAGGGAGTCGACCGGTGGTATCGACTTATCAAGGAAGACCCCAGAACGTGCTCGAAGTGACGTCAGGAGATATATATCACGTGATGCTATAAAGTTTTTTCGTGTCCACCATGGCAGACGGGCGAGTCGGAATGTCGTGGTCCAGTTTCTTTCCCTTTTCCTCGTCCGCCCTCGCCTCTCTCCCGGATGACACGGCCCGCCCCGCCCGCTACACCAGGCAGGACGACATCCCCGAGCAAGATCCTCCCTCCGTCAGAAACTACAACTCGATCCAGTCTCTCCCCCCGAACGTCCGTGTACCTCGCAAGGTCTCCACCGCCATCAAAGTAGAGGGCAAAGTCTGGTTTGCCAACGAACGAAGTCCGTTTCTCTCCCTGCCTTATCTCTCCATTCACCCTCCTTTCAGCATGGCTTTCCTGGCTCAACGCTGCTATCCTCATCGGAACATTTGCCGTCGCCCTATTCAATGCATCTCGTGATCCCGTTGCCCGGGCCTTTGCCTATGTGTACGCCTTCCTCAGTATCGGCGTCTTGGTATGTTCCTCTCCGGCAGGGCCGTTCGAATTCCGATTTACCTCCGACCCTCGAGATATATGGGTTTTTCCTCTATCAGTCTCGCATCACCATGATCCGAAAGCGTGATCCCGGTCATTACGGTCAGTGTGTATCTCTATCTTAACACACACTCTGAGGCACCCCAGATGCCATCGCAGGTCCGCTTGTTGTTAGCACCGTCCTTTTCGTCGCAGTCTTGGCCAACTTTCTCGTTCGTGGTATGTGATAGTCTCGCTATCTGTTCCCATTCTGACCATGGATCTATCCATCATCCATCTAGTTCACGAGCTGTGAGCGTCTCTTCCATATTATCTCCGCTAACTCACGCATTCAATCACCTGCAGCCGTCAACAAAAAATTCCAGTTCCTGGTTTGGCCTTGCTGCATCAGATCATGCCAGGCTTCATGCCATCTCGTTGAGTTGTATAATGATATCAGGCACGTCCCCGCTGTATGTAAGGATACGCCATCACTCGATGCATTTGAATACAAATGTAAGCATCGTCCGCCGTCCGCTGTTCCGCGCTGCGAGCTTCGGAAGTAGCTCTCCTGAAATCAGTGTCAGGCAATCTTGTCGACTGGCAGCTTTGTTCGTTAGCCCAATCCGTTGTTCCGGACGTGACATTGTCCATTTTGATAATTTGAAGTACTTTTTCGAGGAACATGAGTCTTACCATACTAGGATACGTAAACAACGAAAATAATGTTCGCTAGCTCATTTCAATGCTTTCTTCATTTTCTGCGCAGAAAAAAAAAGGGGTGTGTCATCGTTGGACATAGTAGACGAAAAAAAAATACCTCTTCCATCTGGTCCAGATCATTAGTTTCGATACGGATAATCTTCTTTCCGAGGGTCTTCTCGATTTCCTCCATCTGTAACCATGTTCTCTTGTCGTGGACAAAGTTGATCGAAATGCCTTTACGCCCGAAACGTCCAGTACGCCCTGGATTGCCTGTCAGAAAAGGACAAACCACAAGCTGATGAACGTACCGATGCGGTGAATGTAAGTCTCGATGTCTGGTCTAACATCATCAGAGTGGGTATTTCCTCGCTCGTTCATCAAAGGAAGATCATAGTTGACCACCATGTTCACTTGAAGAATGTCGATACCACGAGCGATGACGTTGGTCGTAATCAGGACTTTCTCCCGACCCTCTCGGAAGCTGTCGATGATGGAATCTCGCTCGGAAGCGTCTTTGGCACCGTGCAGGGAAGCGACTTTGTGACCCTCGGTGGTCATTCGCTGCGAAATTCTGTCCGCAGTGTGGCGATGCTACGAACGGAAAATTCACTCAGGGAAGTCGGGCTGGACGAACCGTACTTACTTGACAGAAGATGATGCTTTGGCCGATCGTCAGCAACTGGTACAACGAGACCAAAATGTCGTATTTGTGTTCCTCGTTGCGGCAGTCCATGTAGAACTGGCGGATGCCCTCTACTGATAATTCTTCCTTTTGGAGCTCGATCTTGTTGGCGTTGGGTGCGAACTTGTTCGCAAACGTTCGCACGTGATCGGGGAATGTAGCTGAGAAGAGGATGATCTGTGGAGGTGGCATCCGAGGCAAGAGGCTAGATGAACAAGGTATAAGCAGAGTGGCAAGTGATCAAGTGACAAGACTACTTTTTGACCTTCAACGTCTGTTCCCCAAGACCATCTTGGTCGAGCATGTTATCAGCTTCATCGAGCACGAAAACTTGGATGGCCGACGAATCTATGACTCTCCGCTTGAGAAGGTCAGTCATGGTACCCGGAGTGCCGACAACGATATGCGCCGTTATCCTGGTGACGTCCCTAGGGAGATTGTCCTTGATAGCATACTCCGTCTGTACTGGAGTAAACTTTCCCATTGCCACCACGACTGACATAATCTGTCGCGCCAGCTCTCGTGACGGAGCGAGACAAATCGCCTCAAAATAAATCAGACGGCGAGTCCATCAAAATGCCATATCCCTTGCACCTGTGTCTTGTTGAGCGAGAAATCCACTCTACTAAGCATGGTCAGGACAAATGCTGCAGTCTTTCCCGTGCCAGACTGTGATTGTCCGATCATGTTCTGAGGACTGGACAATCGATCAAGGATAGATCAACGACTTACGGCGGTCAGTACTTACGGGTTGGCAAGAAGGAGGGGTAATGCGCGTTCTTGAATCTTGGAAGGTTTCGAAAATCCCAATGCATATAAACCCTTGAGTAGATCTGGATGTCTGTAGAGAAGAACACCTCAGTAACATGCTACCATCACAATCAACGGACAGACAGGCCCAATTGTTCGAATGATTTCGCGCTATAGAGAGGAGAGTTTGGATCGGCTTGTTGATCTGCAAGCGTAACCTATGATCCATTGTGAATGGGAAAGAAGATCCTGCACGCGACAGGAGGTCACCCACCGTAACCTCGAAAGTAGTCGATATTAACTCGGAAGCTCCTACGTTGACACAAGTCGTATACGGTGCGCAAAGAAAAAACCTCAGCATGCGCACCTGATCCAGTGGGCTCTGCGCCTTCAGGCTTCTTTGCTTCACTTTCTTTCGCTTCTGGCTTCGCGGCCCCTGCGAATTGTATGAATGTCTTGGTTATATGTTATAACCAATTCCGCTACCATCGACCGTCTTTGGCGTGTAGAACCCTTCAGCATCCTTCTCCATTTTCAAACGTTGACAATGAGACGGAGGCAAGACGGAGGCTGCTGTGATCACCTTCGTTTGTTTCGACAACACGACTGACTCAGCAAACTTGTTATCTACATAATCTAATCTTATCAATCGCTGCATGAAGTTAGATTATTTGAGTACTAGGTGAGCGATGCGACCGTGACTCGCCCGGTAGCTTCAATTCCGACGGTACAAAGATCGCCATTAGAAGAATCTCTGTCATCATGGTACACTCTCCTACGATCATCCCACCCGGTTTTGCCGCCCGTGCACTGCAGATGCTTCAGAAAGTACAGCAAGGAATTTCTCCCGTCGAGCTCGTCTACATGGCTCACGAGCGCTGGCCATTTCGACCCGGACATATAACCCACGCCCGCCCCACGCTGCACATATCAGTTCTAGACTCCTCGTTCAATCCGCCGACACTGGCACACTTGGCGCTTGCCAACTCGCTCTCACCGTCGTCTTCGGAGCACGGTCCTTCTACTCCTGCTCGAGCCGAGCCGTATGATGCACGGATGCTGCTCCTTTCCGTCCGCAACGCTGACAAGGCGTTGAAGCCAGGGGACGCGAAGTTAATTCAACGGCTTGAGATGATGCGCCTTCTCTCGCATGACACTTGTTCCATAGGCGCTGCCGAATCCAACGGCGAGTCTTCGCATACCAACGACAACGTTGCAATTGCCGTTATAAATGAGCCAACTTTCGTCGGGAAGTCGACTGCTTTGCTTTGCTTCCTCCGGACGAGGTTGACTACAGTCGTCGAATCCTCCAGCAGTCTTCGAAGCACATCAGATAAACCAGACACATCCCACACGGTTCCTTCCCCAAAGTTGACCTTCCTCATGGGATTCGATACCCTCGTCCGGCTATTCTCTCCTAAATATTATCCTTCGGAGCGAGTTATGTTTGAGATGCTCCGCGCATTTTTTTCCCTCGATCAAGAAGATTGTCACATAGTGTGCGCATATAGGCAGCGCATTGGGTCTTCCGGGACATTTCAAGATGAGACACTCGAGGTTGCAAGTGAATTCGTAAGAAGTGGACGCATAGCATTTATCGACCTTGGTACCCAAGAGCAGACCTACAGCTCCAGCCAAGTAAGAACAGAAGTCGCAGCAAGGGACGAAAAATGGAAACAGCTGGTCACGCATGTCATCTGTGATTATATCGTCGAGCGGGGACTCTACTCAGGTTCCAGAGAGAGAGGGAGAAATAAAGGGGTCTATAGCGAGTCCAACAATGAAGAATGAATATCGTGGGGAGTATACAATCGAATACGAGTGTTACGACGAAGAGGTTACAGGGTGGATTGTGCAAAAGCGATAGCAACATTCTGCGAAGGAGACTGAGTGGGAGAATATTCAATCTGAGATCAAACGCACCTCGGAATGACTCAAGGAAACATGGACATGAGCAATACCTTTCATCTGAGCAGCCGCCTCCGCATCCCCATAGAGAGTCACAGTTGGCACACCAGCTTCGTTAGGAAGGATCTCGATGTCCTTCATTGCAGCAGCGGCGCCCTTGGAGGATATACCGAGCGACTTAAAGATGGCCTCCTTCCCGACCCAACGCGCAGCAAAGGAAGACGGGGGTGATGGTTGAGCGCGGCAGTAAGCGATTTCGGCTGCAGTGAAGTTGCGTTCGACGAATGTTGGGTTCCCCGATGGGACCGAGGAGATCAGCTCTGGACAAATGGTACATGAGGATAATCCAGGACACCGAATAGCGTTTGGGAAATGTCACCTTGATCGACCCCAACGCCGACCACTGAATCGGTGGATGCAAAGGCCTCGGCAACGGTCTTTACGTTTGCAACGTCAAATGGTATGGCCTTATCCAAATTAGCAATAAAAGAGTAGCTGCGTGTCTTTGGATCGAAGGTGGCACGAGCCATGGGGTTCAAAAGAACAGGTTGCTCGAGTTCAGGGCTGTAAGGCGGTCCATCTTTGATTCGGACCAAGGAATTAGACGTCATCATCTCGGTCATGACTTTATAAGCTTCCTGGTAACGCCTCTGATTGCGGGACTTGTAGGACTCGTAGACATAAGGGTCCAGGGATGCAAACAGGTAGCGAGGGTGGACGATGGCAGCAACGCCACCGACTTGACCGAAACCAAAAGAAGACTACAAGACTATGAGCTCTGAATGATGACAGTGTAATTTTTCTTACCATGACGCCGGCGCGGATTCCGTCTGTGTGGATGGACCTCGAAGGGAACATGAGGTAGTGATGGGCCTCAAATCTTGCATCGATGTTACTGCAAAGGCCAAAGTTGAATTATGGCGAGATGTAAACTGGAATAGACTTACTCGCAGTTACGGTTCCCGGGAATGATGCCCGTATTGACAGTCTGCAAGAGACCTGCCATCTGCCACGCTGCCGATCCACCCTTTGAATGACCAAGCAAGCTCTTCTGAGCCATGATAGGGACGGCATTGCCATGAGTACGAGACATGGAGGCAAGGATATTATGCCACATCTCGGTCTCATTCTTCTCGTTGGCTCCAGTGCTCGTACCGTGGATCGAGAGAACGCCGATATCGTCGGCGGTCAAACCCCAAACAGCGAGCGCGCGACGCAACGGTCCAACTCGGGCATCAGTTCCTTCAAGCATACCATACGTAGACAAAACTTCTTGCTCTTGGCGACGAGCTTCCTTTTCAATGTCGGCAACGCGAGATGCGAAATAATCCTCGTCAAAAGTGCCATTTTCGGATTCTTGCGCATGCTCTTCACGGAGTTGCGCATGTTCGTGACTGAGCCAGTCTGAGATCTGCTTGCGCCGGAACGCAATTTGGCGGGATCGATATTCGAGGCCGAGCGACGGGAGGGGGTACTTTGAGGGCAGTTCTCTAGCGACTGAAAGAGCACCACGACCAGGAGCGGGGATAGAACGCCCGGCCTTATCACTAGAACAAATGGATAGATATGCAGCTCCCAGGTGATTACTCGGAAAGACTTACGTTGACGTGGAGGTGAACGCTAGGATACCACGGATTGGGGCACCAAGTTCAATGGCGGTCTTTGCGTTCATGACAATGTGAATACCTGTTCCTTGAGATTCCATAAACTTAATTGTGTGGATCAGGAAAAGCGTGCATTGGATTAAGTTTGTTACCCACCCCTGAACGAGTAGTTGTGGTAGGCCGCGACATCTCCGTGGGCTCGCGTCCCATGGCAAATTCGGTCTCGGCGTTACTTGTAGCCTTCATGTTGGCAAATTCGAAGGAACCTTCTTCGCTAATGTCATCGAAGCCACCAGCAATCATGACCTTTGCCTTTCCGGAAAGAATGGTATCGCAGGCAATCTCGAGGGACTGAAGAGCGGTCGCACTTTGAAGGATGAGCGAGACGGGAGGTAAAGACAAACAACATCCCTCACCAAGCTCCGACAGGGATCTTTACGGGTCCACTCGAAGACATCAGAAGTAGATTAATCCACCCAGCGACGGTGTTGATAAATCTATACGTCAGCGTAAGTGCCCGAGCTTGGCCCGAATTATGGTGCACTTACGTTTCTTGGAGGATGTCATTTTGTACTTCCTTCTCCTCGCGGCGATCTTTGAACATCTTGGCAAGCGACTCTGTACCTCCCATGCCGCTCCCTACGCAGGTTCCAACCTCGGAAGGATGGAAGTGATTGTACAGTTCGTATGGGTCGGTGATACCGGACATATTCAGGGCTTCCGCAGTACACACCAAAGCCCAGAGAGAGGCCCGATCCGTCTGAGCGACGATATCGTGCGGAATTCCATATCTCCCAGCGTCCCAACCAGTTGGGATCTGTCCGGCAACCAACCGGTTGAAGCGGAATGCCTTGGGGACGAGGACGCGGGCACCTCTCTTCAGCTTCACGAACCACTGGTCGCCCTCCAAATTCCAGATGTCACACTTGTCACCATGCTCATACTTGAACCTCTCTGCTTCTGATTGTGCGACTTCGATGGGTTCCAAGTCATGTATGAGTTCGATCTCTTGATTGAAAACCTTTTTCTTTGGATCGTAACCGCGGAAAAGCTCAGGCTCTGCGAACCATTAGTTCACTTCATTTGATAACCAGATACAGACGAACTTACCGATCAAGCGCACACCAGCATGCTCCAATATCTCCTTCTCATAGCGACCGCGAACATCTTTATCATCCACGGGCTCCCCGGTCTTGGCGTCAACCCAGCCAACATGCAGAGAGCTATTCTTCAGGCGGCCGTCAAAGTGTTTGATGAAGCCCATAATCCAAGCCATCTCAATGCAACCTTCAATGGTGAACTCCCCCCTCGCTTCCATCTCCCATCTCGTGCGCGAACTTCCCCAAGGACCGACTTCAGCAAATCCTGTGATGACAATGACTTTCTCCAAGTCGATAATGCCCCGAAGCTTGCTAAGTTTCTCGAGGGCAGAAGGGGGTTCGAGCCCGGGGAAGTCGAACTTGAAATTGGCACGAGGCACAACATTGACGGTTTGCAGCACTCGTTCGCCTTCAACACCGTTGACGGTCTTGAAGTCGAGGGCATTGTCTCTAGCAATGGCGCGGCGAAGTTCACTCTTCTCATTGAGGCCTTGGCGAATACGACCTGTGATTTCAGCGAGGTCTGGCAGGCGATCCATTCCACCATTCAAGTCAGCCCAGATTGGCTCAACTTGCGTGATGCTGAAGAGGAGGGGATGCATGAGTCCAAGGATGTTGAACGCCATCTCTTTCGCTGAAAAGGTGCGAACGCCGTGGGTTTCGAGTTCATGGGCAACGGTGTTCGTAGCATCCATCAGTCCAGTGCCTCGAGTCCATCTTTAATAGTGAAGTGAGCATACGACATAACACGGCTCGGACGGTGAGAACTTCTCACCCAATGACAGCCCCAGCCAAACACAGATACTCCCCCCAGCTTTCAGAGCTCCAGCGTTGGAAAAGTGTCTCCAAAGAGATCTTAGATTCCGAATACAACCCGTCGTTGCCGAACAGACCGTGATTGGGAGAAAGGGGAAGGATGACCTGAGTGGGTCGTGTAACGAACTGGCGCGATGCCTTCTTTGTTTTGACGGCACCAAGGATGCGGAGGAGGTTGACCAACATTATGCGATGGGCTAACTCAGACTTGTCATCCAATCCGTCGATCTCGCGACCATTTTCCGGAATTGCAGCGAAAGGAAGAATGTAGTCAAGATCCATCCCGAGCGTGGCGTATATGTAGTCAACGAGGGCCTCCACATCTTGTTTTGAGCCCTGGTTGAAAGGAACCACCGTCAACGCAGACCCGCGCGCTCCGTAGCTTTGGTAAATGGATTGGTAGTATTCGACAGTCGAGCGGCTGTAACGAGAAGTTGTGATGACGACATGAGCGCCACCAGACAAAAGACCTTTGAGAATTTCGACACCGATTGAGCCTTTCCCGACGCCCGTGAGAAGCGCGTTCTTATCCTTGAACGTTGTGCCCGCAGTTGCTATTTCGTGTAGGATGTCAAGGTAAACACCAGTGAGGTTGCTTGAATACTCCCAGTTGCCCCCGACTTTACGTTTGAGGTGGAGTAATGGTACTTTATCATCGGATACTGGCATAACAGCAGAAATCTGGGGGCGAAGAAATTGAGAGGAGGAACGACGATTTCGCATGCGCGCGCGGGCTTGCTCTGGTTCTTTCCTGAGAGATCGTACAACCCCCTCGTACAAGGCTTTGATACGGTTTTTCTGATCCTGGCTGATTCCGGGCTGCGATTTCACGACAGTCCATAGCTTTAGCACGTCCTCTTGAACCTTCAGAATGTTAACGGTCGAAATAGTGTCACCGCTAGCCATTTCCTCGACGTATGCCTCCAATTTGCGAACGTTTTCACGAACGACCTCGGAATAAACGACATCGCCTTTCGCTGTGACTTCGGTGTGGGGAGCGGTAGGGAATGTCACTTTAAAAAGATCAGTTACGCAGACTGGGATGCATGGCTGCCGTCCTACCGTCTTTGTAAACTGGAGGTTGCCCAACGACTTCCTTTGTGTTATCAATGAGTTGCTGACCGAATTGCTTCGCGAGCGCGTATGTATCGCCTTTACTTGGGTCGCAACGATCAATATGATACTGCATGTAGATCAAAAGCTCAGGATCGGCCCGGTTGAGCAAAGCAATGCAGCGAGCGGTGAGCTCTCGGTCAACAGTTGTGAGACGACCATGGATGATGTCGTAGTACATGAGTAATGCATCTTGACGAACCCAATTCCAAGAGGAGTCGAAATGGCGGGCCTTCAGCGGGTCAAACGCAGGTTGTATCCCGTCAATATACGTGTCACCATGCTCTCGTGCGATTGAGTCAAGTCGAGCCTGGAGCTGCGTGGATGTGGCTTTCTCCTTGTCATGTGCGATCTCGCCAGCGCGGGAATCGCGGTTGAGGTAACGCATGTAGAGCTCAATGTGTTGAGCAGCAAAGCGATCTTGTTCGGCCTTGAATTTCAAAAATTCCTCGCTGTCGATCGTGGCGCTCCCAGCTCCGCCACCGCCAGCACCACCAGAACTACCACTAGACAGAGCTATGCCAGTGCGCTGAGCGTATGCCCCGACAACAGTGTCCAACCATGCCTTCCCCTCAGCCTCAGATGACAGACGCTTCGGAGGCTCCATGGTAGTTCCCAACAAAAGAACGCCGTCAGCACGTGAGGAACCCAAACCCCAAGTCTTGGACAAGTGACCCTTGATCGCTGATGCATTGAATCCTCCGGGCATTTTTCCACCGATAAGGCGAGAAATGAGGCCTGATGTGTACTTGCCGAGGGTTCCAGAATGTCCGACACCTAGAGCCGACCCAAGTTCTTCGAGTGGAAGCTCTTCACCTTTCTCGGGAGCGGACGCAAACTCGAGTTGCAGGTCACCCAAGATCTCGTTCTGCAAGGTAGATTTGCCACCAACTAGGTCCTTGATCGACTTCGTGGTAGGGACCTCATCAACCCTCTTCTTCAGCTTCTGAGCAATGATATAAAGCAAGATGTCAGCGGCCTTCAGAGGTACATCCTCGATGGCGACCGCGGCCTCAGCTACAGCAACAGACGGTGGAGTAGGAACAGGTGCAGAGGGGACAACAGGAATGGCAGGTTCGGGCTCGGCAGTGTCGACAGACTGTACCTCATCCTCAAAGAGATAGTAAATCTCGCGAGCGTTCTTGGCGTGACAGAGAATTGCTCGTTTGCGACTAACAGCATCGTCCTGAGCTTCGTACTTGGCTTTCAACGTCCGGGTTGCCATGCCCGTTAATGTAGGCGATGGGCCAAGTTCGATCAAGCGCTCGAAGCGATACTGTGTGAACAAGAGGTCCTGGGTTTCAATCCAACGGACCGGCGAAGCAAACTGGTAGGACAGCAACTCCACGAGGATGGTATATGCCAACTTCTGGCGTTGTTCGGGAGATGCCCAGTTTTCCTGGTCCCATTTTTTGAGGACCTTGTCAAGGCGAGGCGATGACGTTTGATCGTAAATTAGCTGTGCGTACTCCTTGGTGACAGCGAATGGTTTGGCGACCAAGTTGGGAATGTATTTTCCTACCAACATCTCGGGATTAAGCAAGGAAGGATTGATTTTTTTGGACAAGTCTGTATAAGAGTACTCCAGCGTTGCGCGATACAAAAAATATCAGACGACTCACAGGCCCTGAAGGGCATAACACCGGCCCAAAGATATCGAGAGTGGAATGGCACGTCGATGCCGGGAAGAGGAATTGTTGCGAATCCACGATCAAGTTTGATGTATCCCTCGGATGCTTGCAGCTCCTTGGCGCGCTGGAACGATTCCGAAACGATGTCGCCAAGCATCTGCTTCACTTTTTCCACGGTGAAGGTCTCGGTGAGCTGCGCCGATCATTAACATCAATGTTTTCTGCATAGTGAGGAAGAACCATGCAAATACCTTCGCAATGTCAATCTTCTGAATCTTCAAATAATTCAAGACGTTAGTCATCGTTTGCAACGCCACCAACTCCCCTGCGCAAACATATTGTTGACCCTGGAAGCGTTCGTTGGCGAAATCTACTTGCAAATTCAAGTCCGGAACTTACCTCCACGTTGTAGTTGACGATTTCGAGGAGGGTGCCCGTACGAGTAGAAATGGAATCAACGACCTCTCGCAGCGCCGCGTCCGTGAAAGTCTTCGATATGCGGCTTGGGTTCACAGCACACATCGCGTAATTGGAGCGGTTATGGGCGTCGCGTTCGACAGCACGTTGCATAGTGATACCGCGGTAGAACACAACATCGACCAATGCGGAGATATGAAGAACATCGGCGATAGAGGCGAGCGCCGAGTACTCCCCAAGGGAGTGACCAGCGAAGGCACAATCTTTCTGTACGAAGCCTTTGGCACGCATATCTTCAAATGCGGCCTTCTCGGTCACGACCAATGCGATTTGAGCGAACTGCGTAGCAAAAAGCAGGCCATTGGGATGACTGAAGGTGTATTTCGGGGTGCGCACGTCGATATCGGCAAAAAGTGGGAGCGTTTTGACGTTGCCATCCTTGTCCATCGTATCATAGGTCATATCCATGTAGCGCTGACGAATTGCCTGACCCTTGATACCACCGAAGTGAATAGTTTTCTCCTTTGGGTTGTCCTTGACGATTTCGATGATCGAAAACCCGTAAACAGCAAGAAGATGAGCATCGGCACCATCCCACACAGCGCGAGCAGCAGGAGAGCTATTGTATAGATCCATACCCATGCCAGGCTCTTGAGATCCTTGCCCCGTGAAGACATAGACGGTGGTAGCTTGGGCAACTTCTGCCGTACCCTCCAGGACCTTGTCACCTTGTTGATTGAGCGTCTCCACTTTAACGACCATGTTACCATCACGCATGCCGATGTGGCGTATCTTAACCGTCAATTCATCCCCAGGGAGGACCATGCCAACGAATGATACATCATAGCTATAAGGCATGTGAGCACAAACTAGCCAAGATCACGAGACGACCTACGCGATAACTCGGTCAGGATTGCCTTCAGCAACAATGTTCTCCACATAGCGGCGTGTAGCAGCACTCGACCACATGCCATGAGTGATGGTTCCGGAGAGAGCAGCAAAATCCGAGAAGTACGGGTTGACGTGGATGGGATTGTAATCACCGGAGATGATAGAGTAGGGTTCGTTCGAGATTGGGGCTGTGAAGGTGGTCGAGGTGGTGTTCGACATTATATATCCTCCGTTGGCAAGAGGAGTGAGTCTGCCTTCAGGAACGCCGTGACGCTGCAGGTAAGCCACAACTGGGTTGCCGTGGCATCCTTCTTGGTTAAACTCCACAGAAGCAACCTTCTTCAGGCGCTTGAGCTGATCGCGCATGAATATGTCACCCGTAACGCAAACATGGCGGTACGACGCCTTGTCTTTGAAGGTGACTTGGGACTGTATACGGAACACGAGTGTCATGCCGGCCTTAGGAGGAATCGTCTCGTCTTCCCACGAAAGCCATTCCTTGGACTGAACTACACCGACAGCAGCGTCGTTCGCCAACTGAACGACATAGTCAGGCTCGTCCACTGTCTCGAAAGTGTTCTGGTAGTCGTCAAAGCGTCCACGGTAAAGAAAGGACGAAACAACCTCAATGATGGGCTGACCATCACGGAACACATGACCTTTGACCTGAACGACCTTGCCAGCATCTGTGTTCTTAACAGACGCGATCCGAGCGTCCGCAATGCATGCGTCACCAGCCCTCAAGGGCTTTGCACCTGGAACCAGACGGAAGCCATTTGAAAGATGGACAAGCTTCAACAAATCGCCATCGATCGCATCGGGAAAGACAGATCTCATGATAGCCTGACAAAAAGTCGTTCCCATATCGCACAATAACATTCAAAGAGCTTACCTGCCAACCGGTCACGATGGCAAAATCCATCGGGGCCTTCACGATTTCGGTACGGGCAGTCTTGAATGCCTCGTTCTGATTCCCAATGACATTGCAAAAAGTCTCGATATCGTTAGCGGATATTACAACTTCCGGACCGATGAACGTTTCGTGGATGTCGATTTCTGGACGCGACTGGTCATCTCCGAACCACAATCGCCAGTAGAAGTCTTTAATGCGACCATTGCGACCCTCCGATACTTCGTGGATAGGCATAGAGCCCATAGACGGAACATATTTGAATTGGAAGGATAGCGGGACCGAGGCATCCTGGCGATCCTCGAAGAACGTCACGTCAATCATGTTAGAGGTCGATGTGCAGGTGATCTCGACGGTTTTGAAGTCAGCTTTGTAGGAACCGTAAGAACGTCCTGCGCCGTAAACTGCCACCGAAGTCGGAGACCCGCCATCAATACCCACCACGACACGCTGTCCATGCCGTGGGGCCAAGGCTCGACGCAGCGGATTGTCGACATATGATCGACCTTGGCAAATCGTCTTGGAGGTCAGAAGAGCTTTAAGCCAATTTAACTCCGAGCCAGAAATGGCCTCGAACCATTCCGAAGCTTCCGGAACAACGTCACCGACTTGGTACGTGATGGATCTAGAGGTTTCGTTGCATTCAACCTCGTCCGGGATATCCACAACTTCGGCCTCGGGAGCGAGGTAGTCGACGGTAGGGACCTTGGAAGCATCACCCCCATATGAGCGTGCTAGAAGCTTTTCCACGAGCTTGGTAGTGACACCGCCCAGAAGTTCGCCAATAGGCTCATCCTTCACGGTTGAACGTTTGGCAGCGACGGGTCCCTGCAAAATACACACGCGCTGAGGATCTCGATCGAACACAGCTTCAATATCCTCCGCAGCCCACAGAGAATCCTGTGGTAGTTCAAGTTAGACGCGGTAAATCATCGATCTTCGAGCAATGCTGACCTTTTTGAACCAGACTTCAAAATTGGCATCAAGAATAGGGATGAACGGCGCTGGTTTCTGCCCGGGACGCTGAGAGATGGTCAAGAAATAGGCACGATCCTCGGCAGCAAGAAGCTGGCGGGTAGCATCCGAGTATTTCGTGAAAAATGCGTCAACGAAAGGACAAGGATGGTCAAGCTCCTTGAAGCTTTGCAAGATACTGAGCTTGTGCCCGCCATCAACACCTGCGAAGCGCTCCTCGACTCGCCTTAGCCAATCGCCAGTCAAGTTGCGCAAACTGAGGTCGATCCAGCGGTCCTGGTGAGCAACGTACATGAGGCGGATCATCCGAAGTGTGACTTCTTCGTAGGTCATATCACCAAGGTCAAGAGCAACACTGCCATCTTTCTTCCATCCAAACCATGGTTTCGCGAAATCCTTGTTCAACTTGGCTATGATCTCAGCTTTGCGCTCAGTCAACCACGCGGCGCGCTTCTCCTTTGGCAAATTGAAGACAGTGTCGTCGAACTCCTTCCATAGTTTGACTCCACGAGTAGCGATCTTGTGGATAGGTTCGCCCAGCTCCGAACGAACAGTAAGGATACCACCGGTTGGTTTGACATAGGTGTTCTCCCAATCCTTATCATCAACACCGGGAGCTGCGACGATCAGATCCTTGACAGTGGAACTCGTGTGTGCTTCTTTCGCCACCATGACACGACTGGCGAATAAGAAACCGTCGAACGGCATGGGTTGCGTATCGTAAAGGTCCTTCGACCAATCACCAGTCAGGTAAGGCCAAAGATCCTCAGCCCCGCCGAAACCAGAGCCACCAACAAGGATAAGGTTATCGTGCTGACGAATAGAGCCGTATGTCTTCAGGATAGGCATATGAAAATCTTCGTACGAGTGATGTCCTCCGGCGCGACCACCAGTCCACTGGAGAACGATGGGGAAATCGGGATTGGCAGCAGCGATGCTGACGACTTGGCGAATACCTTCCACGGACCCCGGCTTGAAGGAAACATGTTTAATGCCAACGCTCCGGAGACCATCAATGATCTCAGCGGCTTTCTCTGTGCTGGGAACACCGGCCGCGACGCAGAATCCTTCAATTGGGAAACCCTCGCGGCGCATCTCCATCCACAAGGGGAATTGGAAACCAAACTGGCGGGGGTTGATATAGAGAGTGTTCAACGTGAGACCGACGCCATGGGGGATCTTGGATTGTATCTCTGCGACCTTAGTCCGAAGTGCTGCTGGGTTGTAGTGACCGCCACCTGCAAGTTCGACGTGGAAACCGGACGAAAGGATCGCAGATACGAAGCCAGCCTTGACTGTGGTAGGCGTCATACCCGCGACCATAATCGGAGCCTTGCCCAACAACCGAGAGAAAGGCGTGTCTAGATGAATATTTCCGTCCCTATTGAGATATCGGTCAACGTATCACAGGTGACTATAGGATGACCCTTCTACCTTGTCTTGACCAGTCTTGGCGCGTACTTCTTGCTCCACCACTCCTCATATTGGACCTCCTCGGTGTCAAATAACTCTGCCTCTCCGCGACCCTTGTCACCGAGTATGATGACACGGATTCCACGACCGTCAAGATTACGAGCGGTAAGAGGACCGATGCCATTCAGGCCGCCGGGCCCAAAGTCGACCACGTGAGTGGCAGATTCAGGAAATGCAGTCGCAAGGTCCCAATGAATGGGTGATGTGAAGATCTGGTCACATAATGACCGAGTGATGGAAGTCACGTTCTTGCGCATGTCGGAACCTTCGAGATGCTTATAGCGAGTAAAATGAATAGATATCTGTGCTCACCATCCTCAGTGTTGAAGACCGGAATCCCGAGTTCATCAGCAGCCCATAGCTGTTCACCACCCAAATCCTCATTACATAACTTGTCCGTGGCACTTGCCAAGTAAGAGCTGTGGTAAGGTGCATTGACAACCAAGAAACGGACACCGAAAGCAGGCTTCCTCTGCGAATAAGGGATTTTGCTTTGGTCCTGGCCGCCGGGCGCTCGGATCTTCCTCAAATTCGTCACTAAGCCGTACAATGCACGGGGAGGTCCTGTGACTACAAAATTCCTTGGACCATTGTAGAGAGAAACCGCGAGTTGAGAATTGCCGGGTAAGTGCTTGTTTGTCGCTTCAATATGTGGACGCAACGCGGAAAGTGCGAGACCGGTGATCGACAGCATGGGTGAAGGCTGGCCCTCGCCACCCTCCACAGCGTCTTGAACAATGCCGGGCTCCAGTGCCAACACAGGAAATGCTTCTTGACCCCGCATGCCGCAGAAGAATAGCCACCGAACGGCCTTCTTAGTATTGATATCAAATGACGCATAAGACGTCGAGGCAGAAACAGCGACGGCAGAAACAACACCCTGTGAATGACCGGTCGCACCGGCAATGTGATCGCGAAGATGACCAGGAGTGAGACCCAAGACGCGACAAACGACCAAATACTGAATGAGCTGTGTCAAACCGATCAGAGGAAGTGATATGGGAATTGATGCAAAGTACGCGACGGGTGGACGCGGTACTACCCCGGAAAGCCATGAGGAAATATCCATGCCGTAATTATAGAAACTTGATGCCCGACGCGCCGCGGCAAGCGGGGCAAGTATCTCGTTTGTGATTGCCGTGATTAGGGGCGAGACGTATGGCTTATAGGTGTCGTAAAGCGCCTGGAGTTCGTCGAAGTAGACCTCGTTCGTTCCTTGGCCACCAAAGAGCGCATATATGGAGACCTCTCCTTCGGAAGAGGCAGAGAAAAGAGCGGATGGGGGCGGCTTGGGAATATCGGCAACCTGGTGGTGCTCTAAGGCCGCCTGCGCACTGAAGAAGGCTGCTAACACCGGGGCGCGAACCTCGGCATCGAATGGCTTTACGAAGGAAAAGACATCTATGTCGGAGAGGTATGAAGAAACAAAGTGCGTAAAGACGTGCAAGAGGAGGGATGTATGCGCTTTCGTGGATTGCGAATCGGCGGATAATCTTTGTGTGACGAATGTCAAAAAGCGTGCAAGTAAGTTGACCTCGAGTTGAGGATCGATTTGACGTTCTGCGGTGTCTATGGTATTAACTTGCTTCTGGGCATGCGTAAAGTCATCTCTGAGGACTTCAGCTGCGATCCACACGTCACTGCTGGTAGAGACTGGGATCGAAACCTAGAGTAATTTGTGATAAGACGTGAGCGATCATCGGCACAATGCGACTACCGATGAGTACGCGTACTCTGATATTTGCAACGGCGAGGACCAAAGGACGCGTTGAGATGGTAGACTCCCGGACTACCTCGCCATTCTCTACAGACATTTTTGAGGGTGCTATGGATGACGAGCAAAGAGGTGGAAAGGACGTCGGAAAGATGACAGGCGGAGACGGGGGTATAAGGACAAGATTGGGCGCGGCTCAGGAGGGCTTTATATGCTCCCCAGTCCCAATTTTTTTGGTTTGGCGTATACCGCGCTGCTTCCCCAAAAAACATTAGGTCACGTGGATTACGTATCACAACATGAGATGTCAGAGATGCGTCGCTACGTTTTCATTGGAGGAACGGCAGCACGCATTGAAGCGTACGTGTGTCGACTTCCTATCGGAAGCTTCATGACAATGTCATAATTTGCACGAGCACATAATCTGACCTTCCGCCAGCGGTTGGGATCATCGATCGGTACCAATCGCGGTCATCGCGGTCATCAGCGGCGTGATCGAACGCATTTATCTTCAGCGTGTCTCTCCTCTTGTCATGCAACCGAGACACACGCACATGCGACGATTTCTCAACGCTCAACGTTAACAACAGCCCACTTGAATCAGATTCATGATTGCCTCCGAAACAACAACTTCGGCCCTTCTCTGGCTGCCCAGCTTGTGTGACTTATTCTTATTGTATATCGTGAGGCGGCGAAGTTGGTATACTTACTACGTAGGCTGTACATTGATTCACAGTCGAGTCAGGGTTAGGGTGTCCACCGGAGAATATAATACTAAGTAGTCTGGCGCACCGCGGTCCTTGAGCCGCCCGGGCCCCGCGTGAACAGACACCTTTCGTGTGTTTGTTCATTGTTCGTTCGTGTCCATTCAATCAGGGGTTATTTTACCTTAACCGAACTTCACGGAACGCCACTACTACAGTGCCACTTCTTTTCAACTTGAAAGCTTCCTATTCATGGAACCAGACACGCCCCCCTCCATATCCTCGATACGCACCACAAAGGTTCGCCGTGAATTGGCCATTCCTTTTTTGCTTTGTGCAAGCTCATGTAAAAATTGTCCCACAGCGAAAACTCGAAGACGCAATTCGTACCCTGGACGAAGCTGGGGGATCCCCTTCAGTAGCAACTACAATCGAGCGACCAACACCGTCAAAACGACCCCACCTTACTCGCACAGTATATTCCGCGTTGGCAAAGCTGGGAAGGACGTCCAAGGAACGTCCGCGGTCTCCATCCGAGTTGGTTTATTGACGTCGTAAACCGTCACATCTCTGACATGCCACCGCGCTGTCCAGCAGTATATCCGCAGTAGACGTGTTCAAGAGCGCACCCCGCCTTGCTGCAATTCTTGCGCGATCTACATCGCAGTCCAAACATGTCCCGCCATTTAGCCATCCGCTGACACCTCTTGTCCACTCTGCGTCTGAATATAGACCTTCTTCCACGGAGTCCTTCCTCTCTCGCCTCGCTACATACAAAATCACTACGTATGCCAACAAATCATCACAAATCGATGCCGTCGTCGCGGCGAGGTGTGGCTGGATCAACGAAGGGAAAGACAGGCTCGTCTGCGGTATCTGTGACATATCTTGGGTGCTCGCTGGTTGTGAGGGTATGAACAAAGACGCCGGTAAGAAGCTAGGCTTAGCGTGAGTTAACCATCTAAAATTCTTACCCTCAGTCAATGCATTGGTCGAGAAACAACGCATATCTATGATAGCAATGCACAAGGACGGATGTCCTTGGAAAGCCAGGCAGTGCGAGTGTTAGCAGCATTTGTTCCCGAATTAACGAGGGGGCTCTGACATTTACACGTTCCCAGCCTCGGTCCATCGGGTACCTCTCCATGCGCCTACTGCAATGGTTCGTGAACTGAGAGCTACAGCACTATCACTCGAACCCATCCTCTCCAGCGTGGTTATCAAGCATCCCCTTGTATGTCTACTATTTTCCCTTCTTATTGGCCGCATGTTGATTAGGACGTTCAGACGCCCTCACAACAGAATTCTCTACGTTCCATTCTTTCTGTGGTTGAATCTGAAAGAGAACTCAATTCCAACACGGACGTCGACGAGACTGTTCACCCAGCAGTTTCCTTGGACACCTCTATCATTGTTGCACTCTTTGGGTGGGTCCCAGCACCGGCCGCGGCTCTCCATCGCACAGCTTCTTTGTCTTCGCGTATTCCGTTATCTGCCCTTTCGGCTTCCATGCCTCCTACCCCGTCGCTTTCACGCACGAGCTCGTTCTCCCGCGACTTCCGAGAGCGCGAAAGTAATCCGAGTCCTTCGGACTCGGCCCGAATGAGTATCTCCCAGTTTAGCCTATCGCCTGGTCGCATTAGAGCTTCCCCACATACGAAAAATCTGCGTTCCAGTATTGGCCCCACCATTTCCGGAGACACCTCGCTCGTTTATTGCATGCTCTGTCAGCGGCGGGTTGGGCTTTGGGGGTATGCCAGGAGCGAGGTGAGAACGCCAATGGCACAGAATGCGGGTTTTGCATCGTCCCGTGAGCAGCAAAAAGAGCTCGACTTGGTAAAGGAACACCGATCCTACTGTCCTTATGTTGTCCGTTCATCAGTAGTTCCATCCTTCTCGCCTGCGCCGGACTCGCTCGGGAGCCCAATGGAAGGTTGGAGAGCAGTCCTGACTGTTGTTCAGCGTTACGAGCTTGGCCAACGGCAACGTCTATCTCGATTTGTGGCTAGTGATGGTCCAGCCAGCCAAGCATCTCCTATGGAGTTGGAAGGGGTCGAGGCAATGGTAGCTGGCGTGAAGACAAACGGAGTCAGTGCGAAAATATTTTCTTCCTTGAGCTTTACTAAAATCGAGTTGTGCACAGGGACGAGAGTTATTAAGATATGTCAAGGCCATTCTAGGTTAGGTCCACGCTGGGATGTTCACCGTATGTGATCTTAAGCAGCAATGTCCCCGTCGTCATATAATATCAACCAGGTTATGGTTATGTTCTTCATTGTAGAATATCACATTCAGAGTCTGGTAGTCATCGTATCCCTTGCCGTATCCTCTGGAAATTGACTGCCCCTTTTCTAGCCCCATTCAAGTTCAAGTTGGAACAATCGGGATCGTGATACAATAAACCTCACGGCTGCAAGTAGTACAATCAGGACACTGCTATTTACGATCAGAAATTAACCCACAAAGAATTTCTTGTGGAGCTGAGCTCCAGCGGCGTCCACTAATTGTAATTCCTCGGTCGTTAGGTCAGGGACGTTGTGGGTGTCTAGGTATTCCTTGATTCTCTCGGCCTTGGATGATGTACTATTTGAAATTCAGCTCGGCGAGCCAATCAGTTATGTGGATAGCCGACGGACGTTACTACCAGAATGCCCCTTTGTTGCAACCACTTATTGAGAACGTGTCCATCAGTGACGGGACTACCTCTAGTTGCCTCGAGTCTCGCGCGGATTTGGTGGACCACCGGGTCGAGCGGCCCGCCTTGGGCTCTGAAAAGCGAAGATAGACCCCCGTACGAAGCGGTCACAATGCCGCGGGTGTTGTGCAGTTCTATCACTGCCTGAAGGGACTGCCACACATATGGATGGACTTCAAGCTAAGTATCAAGTAAATTCACCGCACTAGGTTAGCCAGTTCTCGTGAAAACACATGTGGTTTCACCTGGTTTACAGCCGGAGGTATCCTTGCAACGCTCAGGATCTCCTTTAAATCATTGACGCCAAAGTTGGAAACGCCAATGGACATAGTCAAACCCTCCTTCTTACATTCCTCCATGTCTTTCCACACTTGCTGAAGCTGGCCAGCGTGAGCTTTGGGGTGGTGAATCAGGTATAGATCCACATGGTCTACACCAAGCTTCCCAAGAGATCCTAAAAGGGCAGTCCTCGCTGTCTGTTCAGGGCTCAGAGTGTTGAGTTTGGTAGTGATGTAGAGCTCTGAGCGCGGCTTTCCGGAGGCGGCGATACCTTTTCCTACGCTTTCCTCGTTGGAGTACATCTGGGCACAGTCAAGGTGGGTGAAACCGTTTTCGATGGCGAGTTGTATAACATTGGTGACATCCTGCTTGTAGAACGCGGAACCCGAGCCGAATGCAATCCAGGGGGCCTGCATGCCATCGTTAAGAGTGAGACGGGGTACGGTCATGGTGTTATCAGTGATGATCACCTTCGTTATCGTGGGTTCTCCCTAAGCAGCCACCCTCCCTCTAGCACGTGTCCGTCAGCGACAAGCAAAGGTTTCTGCCGGACCCAAAATCGTGGGAATGTGCAGCCCTTGTCTCGCCGGAGACTGCCGAATCGTGTGTCAATCCGTATTACGCCACGTTGGTGTTCCGAACACCAACTTCCTTCCACCATTTGGGCGTCTGTTCGTTTAGCTCCTCGAGTCTGTCATTTTCGGTGGGCAACTCGGTCTTGTACCCTTTTTTAACAATGGCATCGTCGAAGTCTCGTAAGAGTCTAATTGTGGCTCTTCCGGAGCTTCGTGAAAGCGGCACGTAGAGGTTGAACAAGGTCAGGCCTCCTGTTGGTGGTGTAGCGATGTCAACTATTACTGCAGGGATGGTTTGGCCTTGTGCAAATGCATAGGCTGCTGTCATTGGGAACTGTCGTCTGCGAACCGTACGTGTGACGTGTTTACCCTGTTGGCATTCAATGCTTAATGACTGTCGTCTAACCCGGTTGGGATGCGGTAATAATGGGTTCGTCAGGACTTAGGATGATGTCGGTGACTACGCCACGTACTCCGTTAGTGATGTCGAGGTCTGTCTGAATATTCTGAGTGACCATCACTTTCACTCCGATGGCGATCTCGATAACTTCTGGAAGTTCTTCGTCGCTTGTTCTCCACCGTTTTTCCTTTTTTTTTTTTTCCCCACTACCCGCCCTGCGACCGCGTAGTGCTCCACCAGAGTCAATGGCTCGCCTTGATGCTATCCTCTGCATGGCATTCAAAGATGACACTTCCTGTCTGACGTGCATTGTTCCACAACCGCCGCGTGACATATCAACGTGGTGTTGCTGGACTTGACCAATCTGAAGGTGTCGTAGGAAGTCAAGCCATTCTTCATCGGAAACACGCATCTGTTATCTGTTCCTCGGTGCTGAGTCCGCCGATTCGTCTAATATTACCGCTAGCTCAGATAGCAGTGCCAGTTCCTCTATCGTTACCCCAAAGCCAGAAGGTGGTGACGATGCCGGTATGTCTAGCATGAGGTGTCTTTAAATTGGTGTGCTGACAGATCTATCACAGAAGCCTTTTCCATGAAAAAATGGCCGTTGACTTATGAAAGGACCCGAGCTGAGCTGGAAGGACGACTCATGGCCACGCATGATGTCATACCAGTCCCGGCGTACAACATTCATGGAGACCTTATCAAGCCTGAGGCTTACAGGCGTTCTCTTGAAAATCCTTTGGTTGGGTTGCATTTTCGCCTCTCGCACTGGGCTATCGCAGGAAAGAAAGGCCAGCCAGGTAACGATGTCTTCACCGCAGATGTTTACATGATTTGCGTCATTGCCCCCCTCGTTCTACTGTAGCTGGTACACCAAGGAAGCGTACGTTAATCCTTCCTCTTCCCCCACGAAGAAACTTCGCCGTGATTAGTTTACATTCTATCTCCTGCTGGCCTTACTTCTCGTTATTCCTCTCGCTAATCACGTTCACCCATTTTGACATTTTAACAATTTACCGCTCATTCCGTTACACTAACTCAGTCAGCATACCCCAGGACTACTAATTCAAGTGATCTTCTGCTTTATAACTCTCTGTGTGACACTCCCCGACCACAAGTAAGGTTTCCGCCGCCGCCAGGCGGCATCCCCGAGTTGTTACATAGATAGCTATATTGCATGACTGTCAGCGTCGCCCACTGCTGGGCGCTCCCCTCTGCTGGGACCGATCTCTACTGTGTTCTGTGTCCAGGTTCAACTCCATGTCTAACTTTCGCGCTAACTCTCGGTCAGCCTCCTCCATCCTTTGCTTTCTTTCTTTCTGTCTTCTTCTCTCTAGCTCCTCTTCGTGAGCCTGCTCACGTCTGGCGACTTCCATATCCGCCTCTTCCTGACGTCTCCTTTCCTGGGCAAGTTTCTCTTCTCGTTCAGCCTCTTCTTGCGCCTGTCGTAAGAGCACAAGATCAGCTTCCTCTTGTCTGCGTCTCTCTGCCTCCTCTGCCTCCAACTGGGCACGCGCGAAGGCCGCGTCGGCAGCCTCTTGTTCAGCGCGTACTTGAATGTGAGCCAATTCTTCTTGCCATCTCTTTTCGGCCTCAGCCTCAGCACCTCGGCGAGCTTCTTCGCGGCGACGCTTTGCCTCTTCTTTTTCTCGTCTCCTGCGTTCTCCTTCTTCTCGTCTCCTGCGTTCTTCTTCCTCTTGTTTCCTGCGTTCTTCTTCTCTCTTCTTGCGTTCGTCCTCATCCCGTTTCCTACGCTCATCCTCTCTTATCCTGCATTCTTCTTCCTCTCGTCTCCTGCGATCCTCTTCTCTCTTCTTCTGTTCGTCATCGTCTCGCTTCCTACGCTCCTCTTCCTCTCTTATCCTGCGTTCTTCGTTCCTCTGTTCTATTTCCTCCCTTTCTTTGCGTTTCTCCTCCTCCTGTTTCCTCTGCTCTTCGTCTTCTCTTCTCCTATACTCTTCTTGCCTCCTACGCTCTTCCTCCACCCATATCCTGTGTTCCTCTTCTCGTCGTTGATCTTCCTCTCGTCTCTTCAACTCTCCTTTTTCCTGCGACTCTTCGTTGTCGCATTGTCGATTCGCGTCTTCTATTTGTCGCCTGTTCTCTTTTTCTTCGCGCGACGCTTGTACCACATCCTCCGGCTGGTCAAGCTGTCTCTGTTTGTTCTGATCTTCGTCCACATTTCCTGGCGTGCATTGAAGAGAGCTTCTCACCTTATCCTCCATCTCAGTTTCTGCTTCCATGATAGCCACAGGCTTGGCATCATTCTTCCCTTCCTCCACTGGTCTCTCTCTGAAAGCTTCCTCCGCCGAGAAAGTAGGTGCATTGACTACCGAAGAGGGCGATGGCGTGGTAGTTGGTGATTTCGCAGCAGGAACAGCACTCTGCCCCAAGGATGTAGATGGTGGAGATTGTCCCCTGTTCGGCGCTGGCGGTAGCACTGGGGCCTGCGAAGGCACCGCAACAAAGACTGCTGTGGAGGAGGCCCCTTCACCTTGGTTATTGAACTGGGGGGGTGGTAGGGGCGGCGGCGGCGGCGGCGGCGAAAAATATGATTGAGGCTGGTGGGTGGGGTGGGAAGTATATGATTGAGGAGTTTGTGATTGCACTGGCGGTGGAAGGGGGGCTGCTAAATGTTGTTGGGGCTGGAGGTGAAGTGAGCGGAGTCAATTGACAGCAGTAGAAAGAATGAACTCACGATCTGAGAGTACAGTGGCGGCTGTGGAGGTGATGCAATAGTATTCTCTTGGCATCGCTGCGGGACATTAGGGATATGTGGGGTCTGAGTGTAAGGAAGGTGCTGAGGATAGTACACCTGTTGTTGGGGCGGTGGTAGATATTGCTGTTTTTGCAGCGGTACAAAGGATTGCTGCTGGAAAGGAGAATACTGCTGTAGTTGTGGTGGATATGGCGTTTGTTGCTGTTGAGGCTGGTTACTACTGCGCAAGTGAGGGTACACTTGAGGAGGGGACAGAGGTTGCGGTGCCGGAGCTCCGCCAGAAGATGCGCTGTATTGCTGGGGGCGGGGGGAAGGCGAAGTCATCGGAGGAGACATGTCATAGGGTTGTTGAGGGGATTGCGAAGGCATCAAATGTTGAGCTGGAGAAAACGTCTGCGAGTAGCCCTCAGGTGCGTGGCCTTGCATGTACACTTGACCAGGAGAACTGTAACTCCCTGCTGTATACCCTCGTGGTTCGCGCTCTTGAATAGCCCCTAGCGAAGGAGCGACTGGGGTGGGAAATGCGAGGCGGGGGTGTTCTTCGACATGCTCCTCTACAATGATTGGGGGTGTCCCTGGTCCTGTCGTGGACGACATCTCTGGAGAGCAAGTTTGTAACGGAGCCTGCAGCTGAGAAAAGGGTGTCAGAGCAGGTATATCGCTCGCCGCCCTCCTATGAAGTAGGTCGGGAAGCAATTCGGGAGGTGGTTGACCCATGCTCGTCATCCGAGTCCGACCCAATGGCGGCATGGGTCTCCGACCACTGCGTCCTCCTGGATGAAGGGCTGCAGGGACACCTGGATTCTTTCCGGGAGCAACTTCATAGGAGTCGTTAGCCGGGAGTGGCGGAAGGGAATCCTTATGCTTTACAGCGATTGTGGAAACGGCACCTCCATTTGATGGTGGTTGTCTGGATGGCTGACTCTTGGGGCCGTGTGCGGGGATCAACGATGACGGTATCTGGTTCACGTCGGCTGGACTTTGCCTTGGCTTCCTCTCTGCCGAGGAACGCTCGCGCTGCGGCGAGGGTGAAGCAGATGGTGGGTTCGATTGCCGACTTTGCGGAAAATATGCGGCAGGACGCGCAGGACGATCGGATGGGTTAAGTTTTGAAGGACGACGCGTCAAGGGTGGCGGTGAGTTTGCATAGAAAGTCATCTCAAGGTAGACTTCTCCCCTAGCACCTGCCGAAGTCACAAGAGGAATCCAGTCTGAAAACAATTCAGGTCAAGTGCAACCTACGCCCAAGAGTAGATCGCGTACCGTCAAACTCGCCGGTCTTAAGCGTTCCCTCGATGTCTACTGTACCCTTCCCTAAAAGCACATCTTCCCCTCGCTGCTCCTCTTTGTAACAAGAGACTTCCAAAACCCTGTTAACCTTGTCTTTCCCGGCATCTGCGAGGACTGGAAACCGGAACTCGTCATCCCAGACTGGATGCTGGCCACCCTTCAGATCGACTTTGGTTCGTTTCTTCAGACCAGAGAGCGATACTTCACTGTAGGGATTCTGCTTGTAAAACGAGGGCTGGTGGAGGTGCTGAGCTTTCAACACCACGACGACGAGAGTGCCAATCTCCTTTTGCTGGGACATGATCTAGGACGGTTCTTGGTCGCGCCACGGGAACCTGATCAACATGCGACAAGGCTATGTCAAAAGTGCTGCGTCGGTCTCAGTCACGGATAACGCAGCCAAGGATCAAGGCAATGACTGACAAGATACTGGCTACGGATTTATGTATTATATAGTTGGCTGCCGTGCACCGAGTCACATCCACCGAAGTAAACTACATGATTTTTTCCGTAACTTGGCCCCTGGGCAATGATATATAAAGACGGGTAACAGATTTTGCGCCACCGCCTGACCACGAAATAGTCGAGGCCTCCGACGAATTCATGGTCCTGATTGCTTTGATGCAGAAATGATATCTTCCAGCGAAATGGAAGATCTGTCGCATATTCCGCGGAATATTTCGTCCCTCTTGAACAACTTTGTCGGGAATTCCTGTGTAAGGCATTCAAGCCTGAGTCGGTGTAAGGAGTCAACATAGTCGAATACGCACAACGATTGTTCCAGCATTGAGAACGCAGATCCGGTCATAAGATATGATTGTGCGCAAACACACTGTCGCGATAGTGTTTTGGATCTTCCCATCGGTCCCATAGTCTACGGATGCTGCATGAAATATGAACTAAGTGATGTCCGACACCTCTTCCAATCGGTGGTGTGTACCGGTGCTGTGCCCAACGTACGACTCCGAGGCAAAGCCTGCAAACAACGAACATCTCGGATACGAGCAAAGACGAAATTCGCACCTTTACCACAAGAGGAGAGGTAACTTGTGCAGTGTCGCCGATGACTTCCAAAATTCCAGCGGACCAGAAACGCCATTTCACGCTGTCGTTCATGGCGAGGATGAGGCTGGCTTTCTCCCGTTCCTTGCGGACACCATGAAGTGACCACCACAAGAACCGGATACCGGGATCGATTTGGCCGTTTGCCAGTCGTTGTATATCGCGGCCTCTTTACGCCGACGTTCAAACGACGCAAGGATAGCATTTGCAACCCGAGTCGAGGAGTATTCATCTGGGAGTTTGTATAAGTCCGATGCTTCGAGCGGCCGAGCATAGCCCAGTAACAACAGGGGGGTTAACCAGATAAACCAGAGCTGATTGAAGAAACCCGCGGACACCCCAGGTGTGAGGACTGCGTCGCGGATGGAAAGCTTCGGGGGAGGCGGGTCTGGATTTTTGATAAAAAGATGCTAATAGAATCATCCTCAAGGTCAGCTCGACGGTGGATGACAGGGCCAATCATGAATGACGGTACCGACAGAAGACGTTGGTGGACGATCGTTCAGAATGGCCAACTCGAAGGGCGCCTGACTTCGAGCTTGGGCCCTTCTCCACGATGGTATTGGTCTCGATCCCGGACTCCGAACGAGACATGTGAGTGAACGGCAGAAAGAGAAAGGTAACCAAGTACTTAATTGCTATTGCCCGTGTAGTTAGTTATACCCAACGCCCAAAGTAAGTATTGTGAGACCACGTACGTTGCGGCACATTAGTCATTACTATATAAAATGGATCTGACTGGATCAGGGGAAAATCAGCCGATCAAGAGTGCAGATGCGGCTGCGAGATTAAGCTCCATGGCCGAAACGCCCGATGGGAGCGAAGTTCTTCGACTCAAGTAGCCTGCCGCGATACTACGATCAATCGAGTAACTCACTTTCCGTAACAACATTAACCTAGGCGGCCACAGGCGGCCCACTGCGTAGTATAAATAAGGCTATCGGGCATACGCGTCCTTTAATCTGTGCAACGCCGCCTGCGCAAACAATGCGTCAGTGTTCTCACGTGGTTACAAGGTGGACCTTACTTGATAGTTTTCCAACAGGGGCTGGGTTTCACTCAGAGGGACCTTCCTTCTCTTCACCCTGTGTAGATGATCATGCTCTTTCAGCATCGCCTTGAAGTACCGCGCCTGTGAATGGTCAGTCCGTGGTCAAACATAATGTTTAGATACTTACCTCTTGTTCTTCCACCAATGTCCACGCATCCCCGTCTCGTCCAGCTCGAGCAGTACGCCCAACACGGTGAACATACTTCCTCATATCAACTGGCGTATCATAGCTTACGACATGGGAGACATGAGAGATGTCAATTCCTCGTGAGATTAAATCAGAGCAGACAAGGCTATTCGGCGACGGGGTAAGTTCATCGCGCGCTGTGACGAACGCAGAGCTTACACGTCGACTTCTCGCGCTTTGAATTTCTCCAGAATTATTTTCCGTTCGCCTGCAGGGAGATCGCTCGAGTACGCACGAACAGTAACGCGAGCACGTTCCGTCGTTCTCAGCTCTTCAAAGCATTCAAGGAAAAAAACGAGGCGGGTAGTGGATTCAGACGATTTGGTGAAAATCAATGCGTTGCGAACGTCGAGGTTGTGGAGAAGATGAAGTAACGTAAGTGGTTTCTGTGACGGTTTACAGATGACTATATGCTCCTATACCAACCAAAGGTTAATCCAAGAATGAGTATTACGCAGGCTCAAGACTCACTGTCAAGGTGGCTGGCACAGCAAATCGCTCAGGAATGAGGTGCAGCGGTGCAGTATCGGATCCACCATCGGTTTGACTCTGGACGACAAAATATTTCGGATGCCGCAGACCAAGGGATGCGAGTTTCCCAGGATCCCGGGTAAGTGTCGCAGAGAACAAGAGTTTTTGGCATGAAAATCCGCGTCGCTCATTGACATCAGCCTCAGGGTCTAAGCATGCAGGCGCGAGAGAATCACAGCTCTGTAGGAGGCATGTATCTTCCGACGACGACTGGTTCGACTGAAGAATGCTTTCAGGTCTCCAATGTATGGCGCTGAGCACCTGAGACAGCCAGTCTTGGAATGATTGGGATAGTAAGCGGTCAGCTTCATCGATAACCTGGACATGCTGTATTTGAACGCCGCACTTAGAATCCAAATACTCGTACCAAGAACCGAAGGTGTTGCAGTGTAAAGTTGGGCGTTCCATTGAGATGATCCATTAATCGCCCCGGAGTGCATATCAATACATCGACTTTGCTGGAGCCCCCAAGCAGCCTGCAAAAGAATAAGTTAACCAGCAACACCCCGATGACAAGGAAAATCTACCTAGCACCAGTCTCCGAGACCAATTGTGCTTGTTCATGGGAAAATGAGTGTTGACCTGTCGCAGTGCCAATCTAGTAATGCTAATCAGACATGCACGATGATGCTTGGATATAAACAACTTTTAAACCACGTCCTTTTCCGAGAGCCTCAAATGTTTCTCTGACCTGCATAACAAGATCTCGAGTGGGGAGGACAATCAAGGCACGCAGTCTGGTGACAATTCGACTTGATAAAATCTGCAGCAATTACAAGTGTCGACCACATTAGCGGCACTGAAGCTCACCTCGAGTATAGGAAGAACATATGCAAGTGTTTTCCCGCTCCCCGTTGGTGCGGAAACACATACATCACGAGGAACAGAGTATGGTGTAAACAGCAAATGGCCCTGGTGAATGAGAAAGGGCACAAGAGTGGTCTGCACTGCATGCCATATCATTAGCACTCGAAAGAATAGGTCGTGTAATCGGTCGCCGACCAGCAAATAGCTCGCTAATACCGAGGTCGAGCAAGCGTCTTCGTGTCTTCAAACTAAGACCGCTGCCATATGGGTCTTGATCGGCTTTTGAAAGAGGGGTTACAATGACAGGTTCGATAACCTCCGCGTGTATAAGAGCCCTGTCGATCCCTTGAACAGCGAGCATTGATTTGGATGGCACACTGGGTGCCATTGGCAAAGGAAATGATGTAAGAGCACCCATTTGGATTGCGGGTGGTCCCTGGATACTGGGACCCTCTTCGTTGCCCGAGCTGCCTATTTCCCCGGGGATCCCATCATCTAAATCGGAAACCACATCGGTCACCTTACGCCTTTTCCTGAGAGGATGTTCCATGACGATCACCCTCTTTCTCCTAGCTGCATCTCCATCGTTTTCGTCGACAGATCCCCCGAGTTCGTCGTTGTGATGCTCCTCATCAGATCCTGAACTTGAGGGTGAAGAATTCCTGATTTTCTGAGGCACTGAAGAATTCCGTGCCTTTCTCCGAAGTTTTTTACGCTTGAGGTATCTGGCCTTTGCCTTGGTCTTTGTCTTTGACATTTCAGTACTTGGAGCAAGCTTCATGACACCCATATGCATACCTTTGACACTCCTGCTTTAACGAGCTGAGAAACCTCTGCCATGCGAGAACTTGGTCGATGGCCACGAATTCAGTCGCGAATAGAGATGAGCTTCGGAGTCGAGGAGGTCACTTATAAGTAAGTACACAAGTCATCAGCAAAGGTTTCTGCCAGACCCAAAAATCGTGGGAACGTGCAGATGCCGGGCCAGACTTTCTAATTTGCCTGTCCGAAACAGATCCATACGTACTTCCGTGCGCGCTTCCCCGGATGTTCAGTCATCCGCTATTTCCCTTGTCCACTTTTGTTGTTGGGGGTGGATGGGGACGGAGACAATGATGAATGCAGTGATGGCAAGGAGGAACTGTGTAAGCACGCTGGCTTACCTGGGTCCCGTAACTAGTACACATACCGTCCGCGATACTGAATGACAACCATTCAGTATTCTGCCTTTTGGTGTAGCGGCTATGCGTGGCGGTCTGGTCGTTTACAAACTGACGTTTTCCCACCCATCCAGTAAGCAATAAGTTGGACGTTCACAGTTAGTGCCTCCCCTCTGGCATACTGCGGTTGACGTCCTCATGCGCGCACAACAGCGGGATATATCATACCACAGCCATCCATGATCGATGCTTTGTGATGGATCACATATATCTGCGTGAGTCCTTTGTTTTTCGACGATATGGACTCAAAAAAGTGTATCAGCCGCTCCGATACTTGGTCGAATTGCTCATGGTAAATAAATTCCATATGATTAACAGATTTTTCTCGACACTCGTACCGAGCGGTTCGTCGTACGACTCGTTTCCAGATGCCAACAAGGCGTGTACGATGATTGGCTCGTGAACGGGAAACCCATTCATCAGTAGATATCGCTTCCTATTTCGCTCGTACGGATATGAATCCTGTGGAGGGCGTGTTGTCTCGCATGTCTCCCTGAGCTGATCTCACGCGACGTCAGAACCTCGGATTCGTGATCGTATTCTTCTTCTTTTTCCTCCTCTTCGTCTTCACTGAGTTCAACACCAGTCTTGCCGGCGCGACTTTGGTCACGCTCTTCAGGCGTGCGTCCCTAGTCCAAGGTGCCCCGTCCTCGCGATGCAACTTGGATGAAGAAAAGACTGATATGTCGAATGCTGCAGACTCTGGAATTGGATGCACGCTGGGAGAATAATGAGGAGGTCAGGGAAGCGTTGGATGGTCAGCCGAGGATGGAGAACAAGTTCACGTGGTAGCACGTCAACTACGAGGTCGTCAGCCTCTCAACGACGTCTCTGGGTGCGTCGCCCTGGGAAAGCCCATAGCGCTCATAGGCGAGTCGGGCACTAGAAAGGTGCGTGCGTGCTAGATGTCACCCGGGCGGGGCTCATGGTGTGGTTCGTTTTAGATAACGCTCTTGAATGTGTTGGTCACGGTGGACCGAAGTGGCCTGGGGCGTCGTGTCGGGGGACACGTCTCGTCAACGGGTATTTTCTGTCATCTGATTTCCAAGCTCAGACGTGGGTGTCTCTACCCTGTCTCTGCATCTGACTAACATTTCAATCAACAGTTACTGCCAGCAGGTGGATATTTATAAAAAGTCGCCTGGTGAGCTTCCACTGGTGTCCACGGTTGATGTTTTGCCCCTAGCGTTGGCGGGTGTGTGAGGGTGTATGGGCTCGAGGGTCATGCGGCAAGGACATAGTCGTCGGCTCGCTTGGCATTGAAATGAAGAAAAGAACCACAATCGGGGTAGAATTGGCCTCCGGTACTCGCTCTCGTCGGGTGGGGCTGGCCGGTAGCTGAAGTGTTTCCCCAAGCCAAAGCTGCTTCTATTTCTGGACCAACCCACTTCTGGGTTGGACTCGTAGAGTGCGTGGGCAATCGTGTCGTTTTTGCGGGACCTCACGGACAGCGGCGGGCAAGTGATTCTCTGCACGTACGTTCATTTTCCTCTTCTGATATCCGGTGGAGAGGCTCTCCCGGAAGTGTGTCCTATAGCAAGGGGGGATGGCTCTACACGCCGATATACCGTACACTAGGACCCTAGACACTGCTGCCTCGTGCCATGCACCTAGCCGACTCCCTGGGAGCCGACAACCTTGCCATGCTGTATTCGTCAGGTCAGCGATTTGAGTCGGAGTAGTGCATATGCAGCCGTTGACCGATAGCCCTCCGTCGAGCTTTTCCAGGTCTTTGATTAACTATGGGCAGGCGGCTAGACCGTCTACTTTGGCGACACCGGACTTGGGGCTTTCATCGATCGCGAGTGTTTCCAAGGAAGTGGATCGCGTCACTCCGACGGTCCGACTCGAATGCTGAAGAAAACTCGTACTTTTTCCTTGATCCCTGTTCCCGACATCTTGACATTGAAAACGGAACCGAGTTTATTCTCGACGTCAATCGGGGCTGGGGCGACGGGGGCCACCAGCGAAGTAGATTGGCAAATCTGGATCAAGTCCTCCGAGGCTGCGCTCACTCGCTCGCCCTTGCCTTCGTGGGTACATGTACAGACTATCAACCATCCTTGTTACGCGCTTTTTACAAAAGATTGATGGACTAGGGTGTAGCGAGGCACACGCCGTGGAGCCCTCGTGCTCCCCTGTTGGCCATTCCGGCTACCCACGCACAGCCGCCCTCTCGGCGGTCCGTCCCGGGCCGAAGAGCGCTTTGCTCGTCCTCTCCCGAGTTCGTCCTCCCTCTCCTCTCCCGAGCGGTGAGCGGACAGAGTGATATGTAATTCCAAAAAAAATTATATTATGGGCGCGAACTGGTTCAAGCCACATTGTTTTACTTCGCCCCACACACTATATAGCCTTCAGGCTGCAGAAGGACAATCTGCAACGTCAACAAGCAAAGTTTCAGTTGCCGCAGGCGGCATTTCCGAGTATGTATCATCGTAACTTACTCAGTCACTACTGCGGCTCCGAGTGATTATAAGAGTGCACCAAACCCGTCGTGTTTCATACCCATACTATCAGTTACCCAATCGGCAGTCACAAATGTCACGAAATGTCATGGGTTGTCACAGCACTGAGTCTTGCGATCACTAAGTGTCTAGCTGGTAGCCTGTGATGCATCTTAGTTCGCTAGTAATTCTGGACAGCTTAACCTTGTAAGCCTTCACAGCAGCACTGATGGTCTTGTATTTTCCTGGCCCTTCCATCAGACAGGTCTTTGGCAGCAAGCTTCAGCAGGGTCTGACATTCAGGATCAATGGTGGGGCGCGCTGTCCTCAATGGCCCGCCATCGCCAGCGACCGCACCCAATGATGCGTGTGATCGCCTGTACGTGTTTGAAACTTCGCTCCGGCAGCGACTCGGCAGTGACTGTCAGCGTGACACGGGCGAACTTGACGATTGAGAGAACTACTGCTTCGCAGGCCTAACTAGAGTACGAGAACACGTATATCGACTGTGAAAAGCAAAAAGTGTTGTGTATTTAGTAGGGTGCCGATTGAGGGGTAGGTGCCGGTTGAGGGGTAACTGATAGTAGTACTTATGTCGGGAAATTTACAGGGCGGTGCACCCGGACGGGGAAGTGCGGTCCCACGCTCGCTCATGTAAGCGTCCCAACGCGGCCACCCGGGGGAAAAGGTGCGCTGGTGCGGCGACACGGCGGGGGGACTCGCTCTGGGAACGTCGTGGACGGGCGGTCGTGCGCCGTCGGTGCCCTGTGTGCCTCGAAGAGGGGGTCTCCCGCGAGGGAATCGCACATGAAGTGCAGGAAAGTGGTGCGAAAGTGGTGTAAAGTGGTGTAAAGTGCCCGTTTGGCGGGCGCGAGCGCGTAAAGTGAGATTGCTCGGAAAATTTACGGCAAATTCGGACGCTGATTGGCTGTCCCTGTAAAATTTTCCTGGCCCGCTGGCGCGGGCAAACATGCTCGGGCCCAATCTTCAGTGTACAATTCACACCTTTCAACCTCACGGATACGATTTTTTTTCCCTGCACGTGTCGGCCCCTCCGCCGCCTCCACGTTCTCCTTACCTCCCCGGTCACACGAGCCGGTCGTCGAGCGCGAGCCATCAAAACTCGGGTGCCCGCTCGGTGGCAGTGCCCATTTACATTCACAAAGCTGTGCCGGTATATTCCTTGGCATACCTCTGAACCGGGCCCAGCCTGAGTGTAATTAGTTGACCACGGGAGAACCATGACTCAGGACGGATAATACTAAGCATCACGGATTCACAGCTGGCAGTACTTGCTAGTTCGGTTTTGAATTATGCCGATCGAACTTGAGTGCGTGCCAGTCGATGTTTGGCAGCGACTCTCAGGTTCACAACCAAATTGATGGTCTACGTTGGGTCTACATATAATCACCATGTCCGCGCATACTGATAGGAGATCATCATACAAAGCCCCACCTACCACGTTCACGGACAAGTTGGTGTCACAGGAGGCTCGACGTGAAAAGGTTAGTCATTGTGCCCCAGTCTAGTTACTTCCTCCCAACTGACCCGGATGGCTGTACTCTAGGCTTTAGAGGAGCAAAGGCGGGTGCGTACTTCACGCAAAGTCGTCCGCGGAGCGACCTCTCATGTGAACGACCGTCTGGTACAGCGGCGGGCCCAGAAGATTGATTCATGCAGACAACTTGATGCATTCGCAAATCTGAATATTGGCGCGTCTGACGACGAGGGAGACGAGGATATCGACGAAGAACCCCAAGTGATAAGGGAAGGGATAGGAAATTACGCGTCCCTTGCAAGCCCATCGGATGCACCTGGCACTGTTGTTCAAGCTGCGCTGCACACGGATGATGCCAGCCATTTGAAAAAAAAGCGTACCAAAACCAAACGGAAGCGGGCAAGGAAACACAGCAAGTGGGCAAACAAGTGCATGTACGCAGAACTCTTGGAGATGAAAGAGGAACCTGGCCACTGGGATGACCACTTCAACAACGCTGACGATGGTCTTCCTTCAGATCTTGAGACAAGCTGGGTTGCAGTCGCACCCGTACCAACGGGAAAGCGATGTCTGGCGATCACGCACCAGTCTACGTCAGGAATCATGGGAATATGTGCCGATATTCGTCTACGATTGAAAGTGATGTCGCTGACTAGTTTCATCTGTAGCACCGAATACCTCCCTTCGCTCCCGCCTTCTGGGTAAAATGCTACTTCCTCGCTTTCCGTCTTCGCTCCCTCCATTAACTGTATTGGACTGCATTCTTGACACCAATTGGCGAGCGAACGGGATTTTGCATGTCCTTGATGTCGTCAAGTGGAAAGGTCAGGACATTGCAGACTGCGAAACTTTTTTCAGGTACTCTGCGGCGCACGACGATTATTTCAAAACTAATTTGGATTGCAGATTCTGGTGGCGAGACACTCGACTTGCTGAACTACCGAAATTTGCGCCACCTTCGGCTTCGTTCACGTTCACCGGCTCTGATGTCCAACAATCGGGTTCACAGCTGACCTCTTACAATTTCCAATACCCAACATCGTTCATTCCTGTTCCTTACCACACAGACACGACCCTCACTGGGCTACATTCCTGCATCGTGCCCCTAGCTCGTTCAACGCGGGAGATTTTCGTCGATATTCCAATTTCGACGCCATTCCAGTCTATGCCATCCTCAGATTCTGCGATGTCGGTCGATTCAGGGGCTGATTTCAGTGGACTGACATCCGTGCCGGTGCACGTAGTATCCGATGGGCTCCTACTCTACGTCTCGCATGCAAGCTACGAAGAGGGCATAAGCCCACTAAGTTGTTGGATACCTGCACACTCTGTGACATCCCCCGGAGAAGAGGAAATCAACGCGACAGAAAGGGAGGGTGGTCCTTTGGATCTGTTTCAGCGGCATGTTTTTCATCTTCCTAGTTTCGCATTAGATACTCAGGCTGTGTAGACTTGTTCATCGCCGTTTGGCTAGAAATCGGCGCTCGAACCTGCATTCGGATGGCATGATTATGTAGAAGTACCTGTAATGAGTGCGTGTTTCAATGGTGGCTTTTGCATAGCAACTGATGCATGCGATGGACGACAGAGTCCGTAACGTGTAGTCTATTCACAGGGCGGGTATTACTAGCTCATACTGTACACTAAGTAGCGGATCACCAGGCGCCAAAAAAAAAATACAAAACATGCTTGAATGTACAATGATTGTCCGCAAACTGTCCGCGCGAAAAATATCGAGCCAATATTACATCAAATTTCACAAACCGAACCAGTTCAATCAGTGGCAAGGAGTTTCTTCAGATAGTCCACTGCTGCCTGCCGTACAGATGCATCCACTATCGGGTTGCCCATGAGGTCCATTGCAAGTTGAGCTCGTTGCTTCATTCCCGACTCTTTGTTATTCTCCCGATCCACTTGCTCCCTCTCGAACCGACGGTGCTCCAGCTCTTGACGCATGGAACTTTCTTTTTCTTCTCGCTCCTCACGTCGCCGCAGGTAATCAATTTTGAGCTTGCTATGTTGAACCTGCGCCTGAAGGAGCTGAAGACAGGCAGTCATCAGGTTCTGTGGAACTGAAAAATGAACGTGTGACTGCTCTGGTTGAGGCGAAGGAGGTTTTTGTCCTTGAAATATGGGTCTACTGGGGGAGCTCGACAGTCCTGTTTCCATAGTAAGGCGGTCTAGACCAGCGGAGGGTTGGGGATTCGCGGGATGAGAGTAGGGCGGAGTACGAGCAGCTTCCACTGGTGCAGCTGGTGGAGAATCTGACACGTCTAACTCTTCGTCCTCAACTTCGTCGCCGTTGGCTGCGCCTCCCGGCATGCCATTTGCATTGTGCCGGGTGGAAGGACGTGCAATTGCCGGATCACCGTTCCATCTTAAGGGATTTCTTTAGCTGATGGACGGTCGATTGGCCATGGCGTACCTGCGGTGGAATAGGTTATACCACCCACTTCGGTGCCAGTGGTCGATGGTTCTTGCATTAAGATTCCCAACATCACAGCCACCCTTTCGAGCCAGCTGCAAACGACGTTCATATTCTCGCAGCCTGTCCCCCTCGACGATCATGTTCAAGGGCCCATTCCCGGAGGGCGCATGAAACGCCTCCAAAGCATAGATCTGCTTGAACAGGTTAAAGTTACGCTCATAACAGCCCTTGAGAGCTTGGTATGTTTTCTTCCCCCCGAAGACTTCCATGGCGCACTACAGTCAACTGTGAAAGCAAGAAGTCCCCGTCACACCGCGGATACATACCTCTCGAAAGCATGAATTTTTCGTCGAGCGGAGAGAGTTCCAGTGTTCGTCTTCGCTGGCATCCATGAGCCAAGTGAACAGCTTTGTCTTCTCCTCCTCGGTCCAGTGTTTTGAACCATGGACGGAATCGCTGTCAAATTCTGTCACATCTTGGCCTTCGCGTCGTCGTTTCCCCAGTTGGCTGTTTGACATCGCACTGGGACCATCTGCGTGCTTGCGCTTCAGTGCGTTCGCGGCCGCACTATCGTTGGTCAGGGGAAGAGTGTATTCATGTATGGGGGAACGTGAAGGACCAGCGACCGACTGAGTGGGCCGTGCACCGCTACCGTTCGAGTCGAGGATTGTCGGTGGCGAATCAGTCAGTCGGAAGCCGTCGTGAAAAGTCGACCGCGCACTAAGCGTGGGGGTCAGGTGGGATCCCAGCGCTTGATTAAGACTCTACAAGAACCCATCGATGAGGCTGCGAAAGGGAGGCGGAAGGGACGGGCTAATGCACACCGAAACGTTGCTGACGTTGGGATCACGTTGCAGGTGGCCGAAGGCCATGCCTGGGTCACTGTGGGTGAATGGAAATACAGTGAGACATTGGACTCCGAATGAGGTTGCGGTAGAGGTGGGTTGTGAGAGCTACTTACCCATGGGGCTGGGAGTTGTCCATCGTCAGCTGAACCACGATGAACCGGACTTGAACCGCTCGCGCCTGCTGTGGCTCGTTTGCAGTGCCGCCAGGGGATGTTTGGGCTGTACAAATAACTATGCAGGCGCTCCAGTTCGTCTCGGGCTAATGAAGTGTGTAACTAAATGCATAAACAATTAGGGAAACTTTTATGGATACATCCTACGCTATGCCACCGTTCACATCTCGACCTCGTCATCCGGCTCTCCCTCAGCATCCAGGTCCGAATCCTCCTCGGCCGTCACTCGCGACGCAGTAGCAGCTCCGTCCCCCGTGCCTCGTGATCTCGAAATCCCCTCCCTTTCCCCCAGAATCTTGTTGTGAACCATGGCGCAATTAACACCCTCCACCGCTACCACCGTATCATCACTTGGAACGCTGTGCCGACTGGTCAGTCCTGTGAGGGGGGTCCCCAGATCTTCCGATTTCACGTCGGTGATCTCCTGTTGCATCGAATCATCTTTCTGCACCGACACCTCTTCCTCTGCGGTCCTGACAGCGAAACTAGTGTTTAGTGAACGCCGTGTTGAACCGAGACAAACTCCATTCGTAGTGTGGCCTTCTCCATCGACAGTCACGTCCGCCGATTCATCACGGCCATTATGCCCCTCAGTGCAACCAGCATCCACGGATCTACGCAGATCCTCAGGGTAAGGGGAGTCGAGTTTCCTGCGTTTCCGAGGGGATGTTGTTTTGGGAGGCGACATTAGTTCAGACCCAGGAGGGAAGGACTCTGGCGATTTGTCAGGGGAACGGGCCCCTATAGGAGGGCGGCCACGACGGCGTTTGGTGGGTGTGACATCTTCGGTAGGTGTGACATCTTCACCGCCTTCCACGACATTGCCTGTACCGACAGGCAACGCATCGTTGCTTTCTCCATTGGGTCCAGAGTCGCTATCCAGAACTGCTCGCGCAGAAGCTGGCTGGGTGGACATCGCAATGGAGTCGGGGTCGGCATCCTTTAGCCTGCTTCTCAGTTGCCTCTTTGGAGTGGCCATTTTCTCGCGGAGTAGGTCATCGAAGAGATGGGCTGCAGAAACTTCTGTTGTCTCACAAGCCAGCACCTCTTCGTTTGTCGAACTTTGTCTAGAGCCCGAAGATTTGGCTCGATCAACAGTGTCCAGTACGGGTGTCCCACCGTCCATTGGACTCTGCGGCGTGCCAGCGGGGACCGTGGCCCGAGAACCTAAGCCCGCCTCGACCTGAAGGACCTCCACGCCAGCTTTAGTGCGAGACAGCACGAATGGTGTCCATTTTAGCTTCTCGGGTTTAAGCATCATGTATCCTTTCTTTTCCCAAGCTCCCAACCAACATTCCACTTTGTCTTGGTCCCAAGAGATTTCATAGTGCGCGGGAACAACAAGCGGTGCACTTGACTTATTTCCTCCTCCGTCTGTTTGTTTCTGTGAATTGGGTCTTTGCAAATGCTTCCGTGTAATACCATTTTTGCGACCACGCGGGAATTTGATTGACTGCCCCGGTGACGGACGAGCGGAGTTCGAGAACGCGGTGTCCACCGCGATCATGTCTTGCTGCACAAGGGCAGCATAAATGTCCTCGATGGTCATAGACGTGGCTCTACTAATATCTGTTTCGTGGTATGCGGTATGAGGGAGTCACCCCATGACTAATGGAAATTAAGCTAACCTTCAAGGGCTGGCCTCTTAGGGGCTGATCTGAGGTAACGCATGAGTGTAAGTGTCCAGTAGTTCTTGTAGCCGAGAGCGCCCAGTCCAGAAAGAGGCTTTTCGGGAGAGCCAGCACGTTGCTCTTTCTTCGACAATAGGTAACCTAGGCAGACATTTGGTCAACAGATCATGTTTCAGAGATCTCGAACGTACTGAAATCGATGAGATAATTTCCCCAGCCTTGTCGTTGCCGTACCGGAAGTGTCATAATACAACTCACGTTGTATTGTTTGGGTGAACATTTCTCCTTGCTAAAGTACCCCACGAAATGAGCTCCAACCTCATCGATCTCCGTCATGACGTAGAATAGGAAGGGTTCAACATCATAGAAGAGAGATTTATGATCAAGGAACATTTTGGACAGGAGGCAAAGGTTCTGGCAATATATTTTGTTCTTGCGTCCATCCACTTCGAATATGGAAATTGAACTGTCACGATAAATTTCATCGCCTGGCGGATGACGAGCTTTGCATTTTAGCTATCATTACTGGTCAGTCATAGGGTATGATCCACATTTATATTAGTGCTCACTCGGTGTCGACCAAATGCAAAGCGGCTCCGCATATATTTCAAACAAAACTCGCATATCCACAGTCGGCCATCTGGTATATTTGCATATTCTTCCGGGAACGGGGCATCATACCAAGGGTGAATGTCGTAGGGTCCGAAACGGATAGTACGTATACGTAACGTCGATTGCCCATCGGGGATTGTCGGAGTGTTGGGGGTTTGAGAAAAGGTTCCTGGGGTGGGCGGGACAAGGCTTGGCGTGGATGGCACCGGAGATGCCGGTGTCAATGGAGGTATGGATAATTGATGGAGGGTAGCGGATCGAAGAGGGCGTGAGGATGGGCCGGCGATTGGCGCATCTGAGTTTTCGGCAGTTGAAGATAGTGGAACCGGAGTCGGAAACAATTTCTCCTGGAGAAGTGATCAAACCGTTATGCCGAAGTCCTACGTCACCCACGCACCTCGGCAGCAAGCCTGCTCTTCTCAAATCTTGACCTATCAAAGCTGTCACTAGTCGTCTTTGAAGTGTCCCTCTCTGCTGGCGATAAAAGGTCCTCGAAGATGTTGTGTTCCATATCATCCTCACGTTCCTTGCCCTTGCCCTTCGGTGGGAGCCGCAACCGCACAACTAGTGGCGGCGGCGGCGGAGTGCGCATCTTAATGCGTTTGGAAGGACGTGGAGTCTGCGTCTCTGTCGCACGCTGAGCAGGTCGCTTCTTCTTGACTGGTTGAGGACGGCGTGCTGCATGAATGCTTATTGTTTCATCCGAGTCCGAGTCCGAATCCGAATCAGTGGATTTGTCGGTGGACAAATCGCCAACCTGGATATCCATCTCGGGGTCCGCTTCCAGTGGGTGGTTTGTCCGTCCGCGTGGATCAGATGAGCCGGTGGGACAGTGTGGTCCATCCTGGAGGAAAGCATCATGTTGAGCCAGAGTGGAACCAGAATCGGGAAGGAGCATGTCGAGTGGTGGGCACAGAGGGCAGTGCCATTGACCGGGTGGTTCTTCCTCGAGTGGAGGTTGGAGACAGTCCATGTGCCAACCTATCGGGAGATGTGAACAGACGAGGAGCGTTGTAAGAAGTCAGATATACCTCGATCACAAAAGTCACAAAACAGTATCCTGGCCTTTCTAGATATGAACCAATAGCACATGAACTGGGTGGAGAGTCTTACGTCGTCCCCCTTTTCTTGGCAAATCTCGCAGGTCTTGCACTCGATACACTTCCAAGGGTAGGATCGCACTACCTCGGCGACCTTGGCCAGCTCCATGCAACTTGGATGTCCTTGGAAGAATAATTAATAGACACTCGGCAAGACTCTGGATGGCGAGACACACCACTCCGGCCACACTCTTGACAAGAGACCATGACTTCTGGTTCACCATGCTTGTTCTTGGCGTCACTGCCCTGGCAGAAGCCACATTCCTCCTCGCGCCTAGGTTTTCTCTTTCGTTTTGGAGGTTTGGTGACCCGTGGAAGCTCCGGACCCGGGATCGGCAGATAAGCCGCGGGTGGCTGAGGCGCGAACGGATCACCCTGAGGCCCCTGGTCGTATTGCAGCGGCTCTTGCGAGTAGTGCCTCTTCGGTGGCGGCCCAAATGGATGCTGTACGATGATGGGATGTCGCTATTGATGATTTGATGAGCATTGCACACGTCTGAAGTTAATTACAACGCGCGACGCGCTCGCCGCTAATTGGGGTGATGGAAATGCGGGAAGAAGAACGCATACCTGCTGAGCGCTCTCCGAGAGCGCAATTCTGCGACCGACCACGGCTGGGTCGGTGACTGGCGCACCTGCGAGGGCGGGATCAATTGGAATGTCGTCTGCGTTGCTGAAGGGTGTTCCATGTTCGCTCGCAGCGTCGCGGTCGGCGAGAGCATTGGAGGGAAATGGGAGTCCACCCATGCTGGTTGTGGCGGGCGTTGCGAAGGACGATGAGCGCGGGGGAGCAATGGACTGCTCGTCGACGGGCACAACGACTCGACTGCACTCTTCCGTGACTGTCCCGCGTGACGAGCCAACGGGAACGTCTGGACGTCACGGATCACGATGAAAAAATCGCGCCAACCCATTTTGCTACGATGGCTTCCATTCCTGTCGTGAAATATATATAATTTGTTTTCGGGGGATTCGGGTGGTCCGTGTCTGTGTCAAAACAAGCGACAACAAGGGAGCAGTCGATCCAGTGTGTTCTCAGAGGCCGGACGAGTCGAGCTGGCTTGCTGGCTTTCAATCTCGTTCCCTCCCTTTCCTCCTTCTCGCCCCTTCGTCACATACCACCATCTCCTCCTCCCAGGAATGCAAGCCGTCATACATCGCCAGCCCTTCCCTCCACTGCTAGACCAGTATCATCCTCCATCGCTCACCCAACCTCGCTCAAATCCCACAATGATGCCCACTCCTCCTGTCCTGTCCCGCAAGCGCAAGAGGGCTCACCACTACACCGTCAGCTACAGCGAAGTCCAGGAAATCGACAACGAGGGCCGTGTTCGTGAAGTAATCGTTATTGAGGACACTCCACCCCCATCCACCATATCACCCGCAACGACGACTCACACCAATGTCTATTCCGCTTCCTATCAACCCCCTGCCTATTCAGCTCCCATCAGGACCAGAGCCCGTGCTGCTGCAGAGGCACAGGCCATGTCTGCGAGTACTTCCTCGGCAGTGCTGGTGGCACCAGCGCCAAAGAAGCGGAAGCGAGACCAGGCTGACGACCCCCGTGGGACCATCGTCAAGAAGGTCACCACTGGCCTCCAACAACAGGCCGCTCTGCCCTCCAAGTCCTGGGCTAGTGGTAGTGGGCCTGCTACCACAGACGTACGTAACGTCTTTGCTTACAATGTTTGGTCGCCGACTGCTCATCAACTTAGCCATCCAATGAGGTCGTTCCTTGTGATGATAAGGAGGGCCACTACATTATTGTCCCAGACGACATAATTTATAATCGTTGTAAGCCCTCGTCTGCTGGGATGATGTCTGCCTGTCCGACGACCCTCTCTTCTAGATCGTACGGTTCGCCTTCTGGGTCAAGGGACCTTCGGCAAAGTGGTAGAAGCTGTCGACATTCAAACGCAAAACCGTGTAGCGATCAAGATCATCCGTGCTATCCCAAAGTACCGTGATGCGAGCAAGATCGAGATACGTGTCCTCCAGAAGCTCAAGGAACGAGACCCCGCAAATGTCCAGTTGGTCTAAATTCCCCGTAATGGTCTGCAGAATGCTGACGTCGTGTATTATTCTAGTAAATGCATCCATCTCCTCCACTGGTTCGACCATCGAAACCATATATGTCTCGTTTCGGAATTGCTGGGCATGTGTGTGTATGACTTTTTGAAGGAGAACGAATTTGCCCCGTTCCCCCGGAACCACATACAATCTTTTGCCAGACAGCTGCTTGGAAGCGTTGCATGTGCGTTTTTTCCTCGCTGTCTCTAGTTATAACTCACCTCTTGTATACTGTCCTAGTCTTGCATGATCTTCACTTGATTCATACAGATCTGAAACCGGAAAATATTTTACTGGTACACAACAACTACAGGCTTGCTGTTGTGCCAGTGCCTGGAAAGGTAAGTAGTTGCCGTATTTTCACGCATGCCAAATGTAATTTGGTATCTATCCGAAGCGGAATGCACCCCCGCGGACGAAACGAATACTTCAATCCACGGACATTCGTCTCATAGATTTCGGTTCCGCAACATTTGAGGAAGAGTATCACTCTACAGTGGTTTCGACGCGTCACTACCGCGCACCGGAAATCATCCTTGGCGGGTCTTGTTCGTGCGCGAGACTAGTCACTTTGCTTACGTTAGTTTGGCCGGATAGGTTTAGGGTGGTCATACCCGTGTGATGCATACTCCTTGGGATGCATTCTTGTCGAATTTTACACCGGCGTTGCACTCTATCAAACACACGATAATCTCGAGCACCTCGCCATGATGGAAGCAGTCATGGGAAAGATGCCCGACCGCTTTGCGCGGGCAGGGGCGCGGTCGAAGCCCGAGTTCTTTAAGGAAGGTTCAAGGCTTGACTGGCCCAAGCCTAAGGCGTCGCGACAAAGCAAGAAGGATGTTCGTGCCACCAAATCGCTCGTGGTAATTCCTCACCCCTTTCTAGTATTCGCTCAATTCAGATTCGCTCTAGGATGTTATACCACCCACCGACCAAATCAACAAACATTTCCTGGACCTTGTGCGGCGATTACTTGCTTTTGATCCCGCACAACGGATAACTGTGCGGGAAGCCCTGCAACATCCATACTTCTCTATCAATGTTCCAGAGGAACTGTAGCCACAGGTTATCTATTTCACTCTGTAGACCACCCTTCGCACACTCCCCGCACCATCTTCTTCATCCATCTGCCTGCAAGACCCCCCCAACCCCTTCCTTGGTTGTTATTATGGTGTTCGGTCGTGGTCATGTACAACGCAAATCAGCTCACTCCATCGTCTCATCCATACCTGTTTGATTTTCATCCATCACTGCCCTCCAAGTGCAACAATTGTTATCTCTACACCCCTCAAGCAACATCGTATGTTTTACTCGCTATCATACGAGGCAGCAGCTACCTGGCCTTATTGAGCTAAAGCTAATAAAATAGCATCTTCAATACCTGTAACACACCCTCCTACCCTTCACAGGCGCCTGGTGCTCCTTGGGAATCTACATGATGGTGAGGACATTTATGTTGTCGATTTGGTGTTATGCAATTTATGTGCGCTTCTTGCGACAGAAACAATCATTGTTCCACAGCAGTCATCATCACTGCTTGAACTCCATTGGCGATGTATGATGGCACCGCCCCAAGTACAGAGGAACCTCCAGTAAATCTACCTCGCGTGATGTCGGCATTATCTCTTCTCCAGTGCAAATACGGCAGGAGACGTGTATACATTAGTACATGGAAACCGACCTGGCCCGTGGTTCCAGAACGCACCGACTGAGTTCCCGTGGGGCGATCGAGGTATGGCCTATGTGATACAGGTTACGGCTCGATAAGGCGCGTCTTTTGCACTTCTATAAACCCTTCTTCAAAATGCCCTCTTTTCTTTTCTTCGAAGGAAGTCAAAGTTGAGTATGTACATGCGCCGCGACATTGAAAGGCATGTGTGCTCTGCTGTTGTTTCGCCGCAGAGCGGGGTTCGACTCATCGGAAGTCAAGAATGTTGTGCTCTTCTGAGTCGCGAAGGCGTGGTAAGACGCTCAGTCAAAGTACTTTAGACGAACGCTTGTAGGCGTGGTCGCAGCTTCTCGTGAAGTCCTTTCGGGAAGTATGGAAGCTTGACCAATAAACAAGCCGTTGGAATGACTTTCCCCCCGGGTCAGCTGAGCGAAAGGTGAGTTGCCCTCACCGTCCGGGTCCTTCAAGCACCAATAAATTCAGTCCCTTCCAGATTCATCTTATTTGGTCATTCACCCAGGGAGGCATGAGGGCATCAAACATCTCGAACGCTGCAACTATGTCATGGTCCCTAAGAAGACTCAACCCAGAGGGTGGACCGAGAACAAACTGGGGACGGTGAATGATCGCTGATCGCATGGCTCGGGCTACTTCCACTCCCAGTTTTGTGTCAGGTTAGATGAACATGTCTAAGCTGTGCCTGATTGCTGGATTAATCCATGGGTCACGGGAGCAAGATATCCGAGTAACTTCCAAAGCGCTCATACACTATGTAGATGGCCTTCCCTGTGCAGGCAATGAAGGCAACCATATGACTTAATCGCCTGTTACCCTACTATAGGCCAGGAACGCATCGAGATAAACTTCTCGATCTCTCTTCCGATCTCGGAGAGACGTGCAGGCAAAATTTCCGGCATGCGTCGCGATATGGCCCTCCAGGTTACACGTGGGATCCAGCCACAGCCAGGGCCTGAGACCCAGTGTCGCTCGGATTGCGCTCGGATGCCATGTTTGGTAGAACTCGTGCAAAACTGATGCGGCATGCTCAGTACACAATCAGCTTGATCGTACTGCTGGCTTCTCTTCCAAAGGAGAAGCCACCCTTGCACAGCACAATCAAAAATCATCACCGTCCCCGCCTCCATAGTGCTGATGAGTCAGCCGTGACTGGGAGGCTCTCACACAACTCGCAGAACTAGCAGCTCTGGCCTTACGAGCCTGGAAGTTGATATCGAGAAGGGCGTGACAGGAGCATTTGCCCTCCATCAGTATTAATATTGGTATTCTGTGCATCATCGAGTACATCGTGCATGGCGGATTCATATTGTCGTGGCGTCGAATACTTCCGTGCTTTACGAGTGTCAGGCTGTGGGAACATCGGCATATTCGGAACATGAGAGATCCTCGAGGCACTCTAGCTCGCTAACGCCCACTGGCAGGCGAGGGTGTAAGTGCGACTCACCTAGGTAAGTCAGCATGCGATTGCTGCTGGTGATGGTCGGTGATGCTGGCATCTATAGGGGAATCAGACTAACCACCAATAATGGGGCTACTGGTCGATGAGCAGGAAATCGTGCGAGCCATCATGGAACAATTAGTGCCACTGGTGAACACACTGATACTTTGCATATCGTTATGCACTGTCACCTACGTGCTACGGGAATGTTGTAAGAACAGAAGGGAGGGAAAGCTACACGCAGAACAGCTGAAGCAATTACATGCGGCGCAGGCACTGGGAAGAGTCACTAAGGCAGGAATAACCGCCGAGTAATAGCGCTGGGTAAACAAATGGGTTGGAGTTACTGTTCTCGTACTTACTCTGTCTCGAACTATTTGTCTCGTACACTGACCATGGCCCGAGCGCGCCATTTGTGGTGATCTCGACTGCCACCTCAGTCCGACGGCTGAGTTACGCTGTCCCTCGATAGCCGTCGCGCGCATATTCGCATTAATTCTATAGTGGCTTGGTCCACATACCTTGCAACTCTACGACTTCTCGCAACCCAGTTATTTAAATAATGAGACGGGTTGGCAGAAGCCTCGGTTAACGTTCAACCTTGACCAGACTCTTCAATTCCCATCGAGCAGTACAAACAATGGAAAACAGAATAATTTTGTATACTTCCGACTCAAGTACTCACTGACCCATTGCGACCAATGTCCGACGACAGAGCTGAGTTGATAAGAGGTGAGTATTCTCTCCCAGTAGGTGTATACCCACTGGCCCATTTTCTAAATTGTGTGTCTTTCTACCTCTGCGGCACCAATTTCGGTCGGTCGGGACGCTACTAGCTAAACTTCTGGAACGTGAGGACTTCATCCGCGAGTCGTGGGTCAAAGCCATGGAAGCCCGCCTGGTGCGTGATGAGCTCGTCAAATGCCAGCGACACGAGGGCGTCAATTCTCTTGAGAACTGCCAGTGGTTGTCAGAGAAGTATGCTCAAATGCTGGTGCAGAACAAGGTGCATCACACTCTGCCGCACGAGATAGCAACTGACTTAGGATGGCAGGTAAAGGGTTACAAAAAAATTGAAGTGTAAATAGATGCATAATCTATCATGGCGTTGCATACCCGATGATGTTTTGTTCCCAGTATAAATCCATTCGTGAATGCAGAAATTAGATACTTAGATTGACACTGGCTCGAGTCAACGAAAGAAGCTCATTTTCTACCCTTGCGTCGCTTTCCTTCCGTTCCGCTCGTCTCCCCGCCGCTCGGCTCGTCGCCGCTGCTAATGGCAGTAGATTTCCTTGCCTTCGGTTTCTTGAGGTGGTGCTCAGGAATCCATTCCTCCTCGTATCTTGCGCCAGTTGAAGTGACCGTGACCGCAGTGGCAGGCGCGTAGGCTTCGGGACGAACTCGCCTCGATTTTTTGGCTTTCGGGACGGGGAAGTAGGTGAGATAAAGGAAATAGGAAGCACCGCCTAGGAACCCGACGACGATCAAGTAGGTTGAGATCCTAGCGCGAGAAGAAGACTTAAGTAAAATAAATATCGCGAAGACAAATGACAGACAGTTTGAAGTCAAACCAAGAGCCCTCGGGTTCAACTATGGTCACCACGGAGTCGAAAGCCGTGACGCGATATATGAGGTCCTGAAAAACAAGTCAGTGCGACATTGCACGTGTGGGGGTGATCTTACATCCACGGAATGCTCCAGCCAGATGTTAAGACGGAGATCTCCCGGCTATGAACTTCGATGTCGAACGGGGAAGGTTTGAACTCAGTTGATCTACATACCTTGTACCTGTAGCAAGTCAGCTCAGACCAAACGATGTGGGAGACGATGAGCTTACTCGGAGTGGAACGCGTAAGGAATTTGGAGCTTGGACTTTTCTAGCAATGGGAGGCCATATGTGTGAGAGGTCGTCTAAACACGGATGAGCGCATTAGCACTGATATGAGAAGAGGAGACATACATTCTTGACTAGGGCACCGGTGTCAGGATGGTGAAAAGCACCGCCAACAGATTTGAGCGTCACATTCTGGTCACTTCTGTTTTCGACCAGGAGGGAGAGTTGGTTACGTTCGCCGTTGACTACGTCTACGAAGACGCGTGAGAGTAGGTTCGATTGGGGGTTCGTTGGGACGTACGACCAAAGGGATTTTGCTCGGGGAAGGATGCTTGGACGACTATTTCTGGCTCCGTGAACTCGGCGGATGCTGAGGGTACTGTCAGACGGCCAAAAAGAGACTAGAAGTGGACGCACACGCGGAGACGGTAAGAACACAGAGGAAGACGAGAGCAAGGGCACGCGCGAACAGGTGCATCGTCGAACGAGTACCTAGCTATTATAATTTGTGCCACGTCCCCTATGGCAAACCCAACTCAGGGCAGGTTTTCCAGATGGTCACATGACCGGCTGTCTTTCCGTCATATTCCGTGCAATACCGTGACAATAGTACATGGACCTGCCCGTCTCTCTCCCGGCTTCAGACCCTCTCCTTACCCTCACCTGCCGTGAGCGCTTCATCAGCCGATTACCAGACCCCTTGTGTGACGATTGCTTGCAGCTCAGGATGGCCTGTGGGTGATCGAGCTCCATAATGGAGAGGACTCCAGACTCTCCGCACGTCTCATCGACGACGCACTCCGGCCCGCGCTGGACTTGGTCGAGAACCATTGGATCAATAACAGGGTTTCAACCCCAAACGGTGGAGATGGTGCCCTTATCATCGTGGGCAAGCGCGATCAAGACAAATTCTTCAGCAACGGTTTTTTGTACGAGGTTGTCAAGGATAACCCTGACTTTTTTACTTGTATGTACGGATACATCGCTGTCTTCACACACTCATCTATTCCAGATACCGCAAATCCGCTCTATGCTCGTTTGCTGAGCTTTCCCAGTATGTCCACCATGTCCATTGCCTCAGTCATGCTCTTTACCCTCAGCCAGTCCCTACCATTGCAGCCATAAACGGTCACTGTTTTGCGGCTGGCTTCATGCTCGCCCTCTGTTGTGACTACCGAGTCATGACCGACGGAAGCAGGAGACGGGCGTGGTTGTGCATGAACGAGGTACTGTTTATCTCATTAATGGTAACTTGAAGGATCGTCCATTTGACCGGGCTGTCCATCTAGATTCATTTCGGTGCACCTTGGCCCCTCTCGTTCACCGCGATCCTTAACGCCAAGGTATCCGATCCGCCTCTCCGGCGGCGCATCGCTCTTGAAGGTCATCGCTTTACCCCAGCTGAAGCACACGGGGCCGGAATTGTGGACCGTATTGCAAATTGCAGCGGGACTAGCGTCGAGCGTGGTACTGAGGTTGTGTTAAAGGAGGCCATAAAGCTCGCCAAAGAAATTTCAGCTCTGCCTAAACAAGGTGTTTGGGGCCCTATCAAGGCCTTCCTTTACCGTGATTGTTTGCAGGCTGTCCGATTGGACGCGCGCAAAAACTCAGCAAAGCTATAGCTTTTTCTCGGCCGATCAATGAAGTGTGTTGGCTGGTCGGAGGCTGGTGTGTTTCTGACGAGCGCCGTGCAGCCAGTTGATACATCACTAATGTCCGTCACCGCGTCACCACCGATCATCAAATTGCGAATTCAGGCCAACCCTGTTCTATTTGTCGGTTTCCACGCAGCATTGTCCAGTATCACAATGCAAATTCACATCGGAAATGTTCCAATGCAGGACAGTGTATGTATTCGGACGGCCTTTGTTCCACGCACTTTTTAAGCTCGTGTCGACAAGGTAACGCATTGCCATGTCCCACCACCCACCTCATTGTCCTTTACGTAACAGTACTTCTCCCAACAGATAAATATGGGGGCGGAGAACGCAACCTAGTCGCCACTCCCTCTCTTCTCTGCTCGAGAGTGTACTAACGAGGCCAGGTGCCACATCTGTACTTTATCGCTTCGCTCTCTTCGAAGTCGCTAGTCGACACTTCTTCTCCCTCTCCTATCTTGTGTCGCTAGGCGACTCGCAGACCTCGTCTTGCTTCGTCTGCTGCTCTTACTTTAAGCAGCCATGAAGCCACTGTCGTTCGCTTTCTTCCTCTTGGCATGCTTTCTGAGTTTCGTGCCAGTAAACGCTGTTCCGGCTCCCACGAGGCGTCAGCCCGAGAGCAGTTTCGGTATGGTTTCCATGCCCCTCAAGCGTCTCCATGCTCCACGTGGCGAAGACCTTCATCCGCAAGTGGTAAGTTCTTTCTGTTCCGTGTCTCATTTCCCCTCCCTCCTCCCAACTTACCGATGGTTTCATAGCTACTACAACAATACATCAACCGTAGTTCTAAGCGTCTCGCTCGTATGTCAGGACGTGAGGAGCCATCGGCACAAATCCTCCGTTCTGAGTTGCATAAGAGAATGTATATGCTCGGGAGTGGGCCTGGGTCACGTTCTGGAGCAATTGCGGTGGTCCATCGCTCAAATTTTGGTAGAAGACACTATCGGACCGGACTGGCTGCCGCTGGCAATGATAAGAAGGGTCACCAGATAGGCAACAACACCTCGGGTACCGGAAACGTAACTGCAGTAGGCAATGGTAGTAACGCCGGGGTTGCCCCACTTGATATCCATGCCGCAACAAATGGTGGCGTTACGACTGCCAAGCCACCCACTGCAAACGACACTCTGGGACTGAATATCGAGTAAGACGAACATTCAGCCGTAGACTGAGTGCTGATCTCCTCATGTACTTCAGAGCCGATGATGTCGCCTACCTGGCTACCGTGCAAATCGGGACGCCTCCACGAAATTTCGAGTTGCTTATGGATTCTGGTAGTGCTGATTTTTGTAAGCTTGTTCCAATCCTTCACCTAGAATCTTCACTCAAATCAAGTCGCAGGGGTTGCTGGCGAGAGCTGTCAATCCCAATTGGGAGGTTGTGTAAGTTAAGGAATGTTCGTCTGCATGTGGTTGGTTGTGACATCGTTTCAGGGGAAGAATAACACCCTTGGTACACAAAGTTCTAGCTCGTTCGCGCCGAGCACCAAACGGTTCCAAGTCACATATGGATCAGGGGCGGTCCAGGGTCTGCTCTGCCAAGATAATGTCAATATCGCCGGTTTGACGTTGCAAAATCACACATTTGGCGTTACAACTGCAGAGACTACTCAATTTGCCTCGCCCAACGTCCCTTTCGATGGCCTGATGGGACTTGCTAAGTCCGTGAGTTCATCCTAAACGTCACTAGAGTCCACTCCCTGATATCGAAATTCCACGTACGTAGAGTCTATCACAACAGAAAGTCCTTACTCCAGTCGAATCTCTGGCAGAAAACAAACTGATCCAGTCTCCAATCACTTCCTTCAAGATTCCCCGTCTTGCTGATCAGCTCAACGATGGCCAAGTGACATTTGGTGGGCTTGACCCTGCGAAGTTCGTCGCGAACTCCCTCGTTACTATCTCGAACGTCAACACGATGGGATTCTGGGAGGGTGCAATGGACTTGATCACGGTTAATAGTGCTAGTATTGGTCTTACTGGACGCACTGCTATCCTCGACACCGGTACCACTCTCATGTTGGTCCCCCCCTCAGACGCGCAGAAAGTGATGCAGAGCCTTGGCGGTGCATGCGACAAACAACAATGCACGATCCCTTGCACCACCAACGCTAGTCTGGCACTTTCCTTCGGGAATGCCTCGTTTGCAATCCATCCCAAAGATCTTACAGTTCTACCACTCGATCCGAACAACCCCACTGGCGACTGCACCGCTGGAATTCAGCCCCAACAGATTGGAGCTGCGACTGAGTGGCTGGTAAGTGGCTCTTAGCCGTCTTTCTCAGACGATAATCCTCAGTGAAATGTTCAGGTCGGAGATGTCTTCTTGAAGAATGTCTACTTCTCTACCAACTGCGCGACGAACCAAATCTCACTGGCAAAACTGACGATGAATTGATTGTTCCATCATTCCTTTCAGGTATTTTTAGTCGCTGGGTCGACTCGCTCTTTGTTCGCATGCTTTAGTGTATGCATTGTAGTTGGAAATGTCATAATATTACATCCATCTGCCTGACCAATACTCCAGGGTAAAAACAAGAGGCTACTTTTTCCGGAGCAGTTCCTTGGCCATCTCTTCGCTATCACCTGTCTGATCCGGTAACCAGAAAGCCTAAGGATAGTCAGCACCGCGTCAACTTGGAGAGTATCAACCACGTACCAATTCTGCACCGGCAGTAACCATCATCGCTAACCGGGGATTGAAATGTACGCACCTGGAAGGACCAGGGTGTCCGTCTAAGCTCACCAGGGGCTGGATACGCAAGGGCGGGACCTTGAGGTCGACCTGGCCCGTCCGCGTGGGTAGATTCTGCACATCCCAAACCACGATTCGCCCGTCGAGGCTCCCACTAACGACATACTTGCTATCGGGCGTCCACGAGACCTCCTCCCCGCTATTGCCTCTAACGGGATCTATGCTTTGCGGAGCGTCCATTCGCCGGCGTTCGAGCCCAATGCACCCCTCTAATTTGGCGAGGAGGTGGCCCTCGAAGGCATCGATGATGTAATGCGCATCGCCGGAACAGCCCACCAGAATATACTTGCCATTCGAGGAGAACGCGAGCGACGTCATGTAGATCGGTCGAGGAGGGTAGCTGATGAGGGCCAGCGTCGGGTCCTCGAGCGTGATGGTCAAAAACGGTGCCTTGTCGTAGTTCGCCTGGTCGTACAACAGGATTCGCGAATACTGGTTCACAGCTACTGCAAAGACGATGCCGGACGTGTCGTATGCGATCACTGGGGCGGCGGGGAGGTTGAGGAGTCCGCGACACGTCGGCGCGCGAAGGTCCCAGAGACGGACCGTCTTGTCCATCGAGCCAGACATGAATCCGTCATCCACTGGCGACACTTCGAGGGATATTACACGTTGCTTGTGTCCCTTGAAATACTGCAAGTACTTGTTGTCGTGCAGGGAGTGGTACCGTATCGTGTCGTCTTCCTTGGTGGAGGCGTGTACGACGGTCGTGTTTTTGTGTGTGAAACGAGGTAGATCGACGCCATACTTTTTTGAATACAGGGTTTTCAAGTGTCTGTGCGGTTACTCGTGGTCAGTAGAGCAACGCGTCAGAGTGCACGACTTGCCTGCCCGTCTTACAGCTGTATAACCTAAAGGTCTCATCTTCAGAAGCGGTCAGGACTTGATCACCTCTGTCGTCGAAAGTGATTGCAGTTATATGGCGTGGACCGGCGTTCACTCTCGAACTACCCGGCGTTGGAGGTGGTGTTGGTTCTACGGCTCCCTTGAAGATTTTGGCGGGCTTGAACTTGGTCTACAAGGCGTTTCAGACGGATTTCACATGACAGACAACGGCGCAGCACACCATGAGCGCATTGGAAAGCGGGATCGTCGAAGGTGCGAGGTTGGCGCCATTCGTGATCGCTGTTGATGGTAATGGTGGCATGCGACTGAGTTTCAATACTACCATAGGCTTGCCTTCAAGCCATGGCCGAAGACGAGAACGCAAAACTATGGAAAGTCAACCGGACGGTGCACGAACTCGTCAAGGACAGAGTCCGTCGACTTCATAACTCCATGTCATGACGGGATCTAAAAAATTGGTTGAACTAGGGATACCAAGTCTCTGACGAAGAAATTAACATGGACCTCACCACCTTTAGAGCACACTACGCAAACAGCGGCGGGAGCGTCGAGTACTGGTTTCGGCCTATGAGACTGCGAATTCAAAGCTGACGGGATCGACAGCCGGAATCAACTCAATTTCTTCACCAACTCGCAGGAGAACCCTGCCGATCAGATATTTATCTTCTTTTCTGACGAAAGGAGCGTCGGTGTTAAAACAATGCGAAAGTACGTGCCACTGCGAGCGATTCTACTACTTCTACTACTTCACTCACCCGGTCACAAGACTGCTCGGTATCCTCGAGGAGAAGTCTATCCAAAGGGGCATCATCATCTTTCCGGGTAACATGACGCCGTCTGCGCGAAAAGTGAATTTACCTCTGCAAGCCTCCGAGTTGGCTGACCTCACGGTTTCTCTAAGGTCATTGCTGCGATGTCTCAGCAATACCGCCTTGAAGAGTTCTCCGAGGCTGATCTACTGGTTAACATTACTCACCACACTCTGGTTCCGCGACACGAAGTTCTCACACCAGACCAAAAGAAACAATTACTACAAAAATAGTATGTTGAGCCTTCCGTCCGCGATTTGTATGCTGAAGCATTCATGCAGTCGACTAAAAGAAACACAGCTCCCTCGCATACAGATAGCAGATCCCGTCGCTCGGTATTATGGCCTTCGACGCGGTCAAGTAGTCAAAATTACTCGTCCCAGTGAGACCAGCGGGCGGTATGCCAGCTATCGTATATGTTTCTAGGGTCGCTCTATCTTGTTCCTCGCTCTCACATTAATATCAGCTCAGATTTCCTGTAATGTAGCAAGCGTGCCCCGAGTTCGTTCGATGATCCAGTTGACTCGGTCAGTGCGTACCTTTACATACACAGAGATTGACATCCTTTTCTCGTCCGTGTCGATATTATCGATAGAACAAGCATTAATCGACTTGAAAGGTTAGGTTCTCGCCCAAATAACAACACGTCCCACATGATGAGCTACATCTGCTATGATCAACCTTTGCCGTGTAGCAAACTAGCTCAGGTACCATCTATATAACCACAGTGAAACAGGGCTCGACAAGACAGCTAGGCTTTCCTACTGGCAGAAACCGGAAAGCACCTCGGATCACTGCGTCCTGAGCATATTAAGCGCATACCATCCTAGGCGCTGCTGCACCGTGCGGCGACGGTCGCTGGGTCACCTTACGGGGGCTTCATCATTCCGTGCGCAGCACTTCATTTTCCTGGAACTCGTCAGCCATCGATCCGAACGACGGCGAATCTATTTTTATATTGGGCTATGTTGTAGTTCCCATCGTCTCCGAAAACGCTGGCACGAAGACGCCGATGGTCCACGCGTGAACGGCCGCGGTTACTGCATTGGTTTGGTCCACGAAGTCCCCGTCGACGTGCTCGGTGACGACCGGGACTCAGCATTCCCCGCGATGACCCCATGGAGCCACATATGTCGAAGGCCTCCACGTTCGCAGGTCACACCGAATGTAGGCGTCGGTCGCCTTCAGCGCGAGTGCGTTTGGCTTTTCGGATGTGGCGTCGACCGCGATACGCCCGTCGAAGTGATAGTCAAGTACAGTATTGTCTGAGGCAACGTGTTCAGAGCTCTCGCGAGGCACAGGCGAGTACCTGAAATTTGTATGCTGATGGGCCCTACTACCTGAAAGGCGGCGCGTTGATGTAGCTGATGATCATGAGGCGCACTGTGTCGGCTGTTCCCAACCGACCAGGGCCCAACATTGCATGATGCCTACGGTTGACAAGGCAGACGATGACATCGATGATGATCAGCCATGTCCAGATGTCACAAGAAATGGCATGTGTGATTTCGATTACTATGTACGACCTTATACATAAGCTTACATCTCCCCCAACAGATCCTGGTCATAGTGCGCCATCACAGGTCGCTTTTTGTGCCATGCTGGATGGCGTTTCCATGCGGAGGTTCGAGCTACCCAGACACTTGATTCATGCTGCCACGGCAACATTGCTCCCATTTGACAGAGAGCCATCACGGTGTCTCTTGAGCAAGCGATCGAGCGTTTCCTTCTGTCCCACAGCGAGTTCTCCGCTCTGGATCCCCGAATGGTAGACACGAAGGAGCGAGTCAACGTCGTCCATAGACTGCGTACGGACGTCGGCGAGTTCCTTGATCTTGGCGGTAGCGTCCTTGACCTGCGTTTCCCGAGTCAGCCATCGGAGTGCATGTCGGGCTGAGTGGATTAAAAATACCTCGTCGTCGGTGAGTTGGAGGCCGAGCTGTTCAACACGGCTCTTGACGGCGTTCCATCCAGTAAGTCGGTGACTGCGACGGCGGTCAGATGGGAGCGCCGCCCAATAATTATTGCTTACCCGATGGAGACGTATCGAGTCAAACCAAAGTCTTCTGGCTTCAAGATCTCGTAGGTGCTGGGGTTGTTGAGGATTGCCTTGGCGTGAATACCGGCCTTGTGAGTGAACGCGCAATAACCGCTAAGCGAAAGTGGGTGACGATCGCCTAGATGGAAGAACGAGGACGCACGTGATGGGATTCATGAATGGTACGTTGACCTCGACGGCTTCGGCGACAAGGTTCTCGATTTCACGAAGCATGGGGAGGTTGTACTTGGACTTGACGTACTCGGGGTTGGCAGCGTAAAGACAGGCGATAAGACCACCGAGAGGGGTGATGCCAACACGTTCGCCGATTCCGAGAACGGCTGCGAGAGGTGAGTAAGGGGGCAATCAGAGGGGACAAGGACGTACATGTATCGACGTGAGTGGCCCCTGCTTCGAGGGCGGTGTATGCATTGGCGATAGCTTGAAGACATCAACAACAAGTCGAAAGAGGAGGGAGAGACATACCCATGCCGGTATCGTTGTGGAGATGAATCTCAATGTCGCAAGCGACGACGCCTCTAAGAGTTCTGACGAGATCGTAAACTTGTCTCGGGTTAGCGCAGCCGACAGTGTCTGCGATGCCGACCCGGTTGACGCCGACCTTGTCAACGGCTTGGTATATGGAGAGAAGGTCGACGAGATCTGAGCGGAAAGAGTCTTCTGAAGAGAATCGGACCTCGATGCCCTTGGACTTGACGAAGGTGATGACCTCGACCGCGGTCTTTGTGATATAAGCCATGTCCTTTCCGTGCGAGAACTCGCGGAGGAAGGAAGAAGTCCCAATGACGACGTCGACACCGTCGACACCTGGGGACGGGATTAGATGACAAGGTGAGTGGAAGGAGGAAAGGACGAGCCAGTCTCGACGGCGACACGAGCATCGTCCATGTGGCAGCGGATGTGGGTGATGATCTTGGCCTTGAGACCGAGCTTGCATATGGCCTCGCAATCCATGCGAGACTGCTCGGAGGCGACGGGAGAGGTGAGCTCGATGTACTCCACGCCAAACGCATCGAGCGCCTTGGCGATGGCGATCTTTGTCTTGGTATCGAAGAAGGCGTTGGCGAACTGTTCGCCCTCTGAAGGACATGTGAGCGGGGCTTTCGGCTTTAAACGGGGCGACACGGAAAAAGAGGGAGGACAAAAGGGAGGACAGACGACGACGAACCTCTGAGGGTGCTCTCGATGATCTGGAAGTTGGAGAGGTTGTTCAAGAAATCGGACACGCGGGACGCATAGGGGTTGTGACGGCGACGATCGTAGCCATTGCCATTGCGAGAGATGTCCACGGACACCATCTCGTCCTTGTGTGCGGGGACCGCGTCTGTGCTTGCAT
>JBBPMC010000012.1:0-97064 GCA_038090115.1 Strobilomyces echinocephalus | reverse complement strand
GTCGAGCTGAAATGTGCTCTCTCAAGATACCCCAAACAAGCCTGGTCCCGTTTTGTCGGTTCAGACAACCAATCCCTGGTCACCGCCGAGGTGCTAGACCTTCTGGATAAATTCCTACGGTATGATCATCAGAAACGGCTAACAGCGCGGGAAGCCCAAGGCCACTCCTATTTCAGTACGCCCATGTCCGCCCGCTCCAACTAGCTGTGCTCTGAATCACATCTCATTTCCACAGATCTGGTCAGACTCGAGGCAGCCTCCCACAAGGCGGATTCTGCAGAGTATATCAGTGATTCCGGTTTCTGCTCCATGTGAAGAAGTGATTCGAACTCTTTTTTCATTTTCTTGTGATGTATAGCGTTGACGAAGCGTATGTACTCTTCGTGCCAGTATTTCTTAGGGTAATCGTCTAGAAGGTATGATCGCGGCGATGTAGCATTGTGTATAGCGGGCCTATCATGTGGCATCAGCAAAGCTGCGACGAATCAAAATGGGCAGAAGTCCGCCAACGTGTCGGTGCTGTGATGGATCTGGTAGGTGCAAAACGAGGCCGTGTACGTGTGTAGCCACATGTTTCCTGACGCGTGTTAATCATGCCACGACAAGGTGGTCCGCCTGCCAGTCCAAGATAAAATGCGTCCTGACAGCTCGTTCCTGACGCCTGAGACCCCATTCAGTCCCCCCTTACTGCTTTAAGTCATGGAAGCAGGCTTCCAGCACCGTTCGCGAGCGACGAGCTCGCCCCACGTCGAATACTACTATGCTCGGCCCAAGACGAGCGAGAACGCGACGACGATTTCCATCGCTCGCCTGCGTCTCCCTCCGCGGCCAGACGGCGGGGCGTGCCGCCGTGAACCCACTGCGCCCAACCCACCCCACTGGAAACGTACGTCACAGGGCACCCCGTGGGGCCGCGATGACGCTTTCAAACCGGCGCCCAAGCAGACGGTCGAAGTGTGGGTCGACGAGCAGGTCCATCTGACGGACCGGTCCAACTATGATCGCCGGACGCCGCAAAAACAAAAACAACAAAAGCAGCAGCAGCAGCAGCCGATGGGCAAGGAGGAGCTGCGCCAGCGCATGTGGGACGAGCTGGTGTACGAGTACGAAGCCGAGGCGCAAAAGTGGATGCACCACGAAGCGGAGCTGCGGCAGAGAGCACAGGAACGGGAGCGGGAAGAAGCGCGGAGAAGGATCGTCCAGGAAGACGTGCGGAGAATCCAGGCTCGGGTACGGGAGAGACGCGACAGCGAACGACGGGCGATTGCGGAGGAGCGAAGAAGGAGCGTGGAGAGCGCAAGGGAGAAAGTGCGGCGGGAACAGGCCCGGGCGGAACGCGCGATGTTGGAAGCCTGGAACGGGTACGAATCTGGGTGGGCTACCATTTCCGCCTCGTCCGACCCGCTCGGGTTTCGTGATATCCCCTGGCCGGTTTTGGTCGCGCCTGCAAAGGTGGCGGATATGGCGTCTGAAAACATCAGTGGCTTCTTGCTGCATCCTGTTCATTCATCTAACCATTCGCGACGAGAACGGATTCGTACTGCTCTACTTCGGTGGCACCCAGATCGATTCCGTCGCATCCTCAATCGGGTCACCGATTCGGAGAAAAGCGCGGTTGAGGAGGGCGTAGGCATGGTTGCTCGATGTCTGAACGAGTTGTTGGCGAAAGAAGGAAAGGCACCTCAACAGGTGAGTCTCGCGACACATGCAGCCAAGCTACTGCTGAGACGATCTAGGGTAGATGAGATGCGCCGAGGGCACTCGGCATGAAAACGTTCCTGTACTATAATTTCCCTAGCTGGTCACAGGGCTTGCACTGGAAAAGCAATCGGTTTCTGGTAGTGTAATGCATGATATTTGTATGGAGTCAAGGCACTCACGAAGGACTTACAACGAGATGTAGATTACAGTTATTTCTCTGGGCTGCAATCTTAGGTGCGAATGAGTTCCTAGGGCGTCCTCGCCACATGAAATACATGCTTTCTTCAACTCGAGCTGGTGCCACACGCCACGGTCACGGCGAGAGCCCCGAAAGCGACAAGGTACAGAGTCGATTGTAGCCACAGGCAGAGCAGCGCCTCTCCAACTGCTTGCACGCGTTGCCGATGTTGATGTCGCGAGGAGTCAAGCACCGAACCTGGTTGATTTTGCGCTGTCAACGCTTTCTCTTGAAATAATCGAAAGCGAGGTTTCATGTCAAAGGCTCGTCGACTCGAGGCATCCGGCGGACGGGTCGCACCGCTGTCTATAGGGTGCATTCTTTTATGTACATTCCATTTTTCGCGGTCCATAGGCGTCATACAGTCACCGCTTGACGATCCGAGGCTTGCCTAAGGTTTGGAAAGTCGTGTAACATGACGCAAGCTAAGCAGCTGACTAAGACCGGCATGAGTGCTTCGGCACGAATTTTGTCAAAGGTTTGTCCCAGCCGTCGTCATGTTCCGCCAGTTCGCGCGTCTCCCGCTTCGTCGATGCTTGCACTCCCAACCAGGTCCGAGCGCTCGACCCTCGGGACGATATACCCGCTCATTTTACGCGCTTGGCGCATCGGTCGTCGTCGCAGGGTGCTTGGCCCTGTCGAGCAGTTGGCACATATCACCAGACTCGGAAGCCGTCTCGAGTGCGTTCGTCTCTCGTAGTGGGGTGTCTCAGACTTGACGGTGTGTGTGTCTAGCACCGAGAAAGCAGCCAACAGCGTCCAAGGATTCGCCGGAGCCTCCGACGTCCTCTGCACCTCAAAGTGACGCGTCCGAGCCGGTCACGATATCCCCAGAGGGCGAGCAACCATCCTCAGTGCCATCGGAAACGCCAGTAGAAGGGGAGGGTGCCCAAGGAGAGTTTTCCGGTGGCGCCTTCAATCCTGAGACCGGGGAAATTAACTGGGACTGCCCATGTCTCGGCGGAATGGCCCATGGACCCTGCGGGCAGCAGTTCCGAGAGGCGTTCTCATGTTTCGTGTACTCGGAAGCGGACCCGAAGGGCGTCGACTGCGTAGAAAAATTCAAGGCCATGCAAGACTGTTTCCGTGAACATCCTGAAGTCTATCGCGATGGTATGTGAATTTCGTCCTTGGGGTTATGTAGTTATATCATCACCGCAGAAATCATGGATGACGATGAAGACGATTCTCCTGCCGAGTCTGCAACCACTGAAAATTCGGAAGGCGGTCTTGAATCCTCGGACATCCTTTCCTCAGGGACGACGGAGAAAACACCCACCTCCACATCATCTTAGCATCATGGACATTATAGACACTGACTTATTGCATTCATAATCACTACTCGTCGCTGAAAACATACAAGAACTGAGTAAACATCGGTACCAGTATACAAAATTTCGGTATGTCAGAGATCAGTTTTGGAATCGTTTCTCGATGACTTGGTCGTTCAGCTTGTACCCATTGGCTGCAAATAGCTTCGAGTGCAAGAACGGCGACGTGTCATAAATGTCGTGGTCCTTGGCCTAGGCAGATGTGAGCATTGAGATGTACGCCAGAGCTGTGTCTCACCCTTTCTTCAAGCTCGGAAACCTTGATAGCTATCAGGTCCGGCTGCGAATGCCTCTGGAGTTGGTAGAATCGTGCCTTTTCCTTGACGAGTTGGCCTAGAATGAAAGCGAGCAGTTCCTCGTAGTCCCGGGCTTGCGTGAGATACTTCCGGAAGCTCTAGACACAACAGTCAGTGCCTCACTCTTTCTCGTGCAGTTCGTCCCAATGCACGCACCCTTTCAAGTGTTTTCTTGATAGTGAGTTTCTGTGCATTGACAAAGCTGCTAACGGCGACAGAAATAGCCAAGTCAATGTCGTCGGCACGAACGTATTCTCTCAGACACATCTTGGCGCTGGCTTCTGCCATCCGAATCATGCTCTCCAGGTGACGTATGGTGATAGGGTATGAGCCTGTGGCCAAGGATTCCCGTCGAAGATCGACGAAGAGACGTGAAAGCTTCTCCTGGTCCATGTCGTACAATTGGGGTCGAACTCTTTCCCGAGCATACATGATATACTTTTTAAGAACGTCCTGGGGTATAAGCTAAGGGATAGTCAGATTCAGATTCAGTTCGAGTTAGGAAGTAACATACATCAGCATCGAGGGTAGTGCCGACATCTATCTCCTCTTTTTCAGGTGTAAATTTGGGATGGCTGCGAAGATGGCTCCCTACTACAAACCGAGCAAGGAGCTCATCTTGCACTGGGTCCACGGTATCTTTAACGACGCAAAGTACGTCGAAACGCGACAGAATCGGTTCCGTCAATTCGACATTCTGTTGGAACGGTATTGTAGGGTTGTATCGTCCGCGAATAGGGTTAGCTGCAGCAATGACCGCGCACCGGGCACGAAGTGTTGTTACAATGCCAGCTTTCGATATGGAAATGGATTGTTGTTCCATGGCTTCGTGAATCGAGGTTCGATCCGCATCGTTCATCTTGTCGAACTCGTCGATAAGACATGTTCCTTTGTCGGCCAGTACAAGTGCTCCGCCTTCGAGTGTCCACTCGCGGGTGACAGGATCTTTGCGAACGCTAGCCGTCAGACCGACGGCAGATGCCCCTTGCCCGGTGGCGAAGACGGAGCGGTGGGCAGTTTTCTCCACGTATTTCAAGATCTGAGATTTTGCTGTACCAGGGTCACCGAGAAGAAGGATATTGATGTCACCTCGGATGGGATGCTTTCGCTTGACATCCTTTGAGATGCCACCGAAGAGGGAGAGGGCAACAGCGGTCTTAATGTCTTCGTGACCATATATTGATGGGGCGATGGATTTAATGATCCGCTTGCGAATACGCTCGTCCCGAGCGAGGGCCCGAATCTCCTTTTCATCCTCCTCTGTCAGTCTGAACGCCGCGAAAAGGTCCTCCTTTTTGTTGATATGGTTTGCTTCAATGATAGTGGAGAACACTGGGAAGCCATTCTTAGAGTTGAGGGATGCATCAAAATTGTTCCGGTATATCCCTGTCACTTCCTGTCCCTAAATGAGTCTTACTCGATAATCAAGAGCTGCTAGATACGCACAACTTCTTCCCCAGGTTTGGCCTGATCAATTAGATCCCAGAGAAGAATGACCTCACGATGCCTTGGGAGACGTCCCGGGGGAACAGATCCCGGGGATTCTTGCAAGGTCATTTTCTGATAGTTGCGATACACTGTCTAAAGGGCACGGTAAGCATAAGAAATGAATAGCAATAACCACTGTTCGACTTACTTGCTCAGAGTTGACCGGAAAAGGACCTTTACTCTCGCAATTAGGGCAATAACTGATCTTCACTTCCTTGCTCGCATCTTGATAAAATGGGCCTAAGACTGCACCGCACTTGCGGCAGTCAAATTTCACATATTTCAACTGGGGGAATACGCCAGTCCGCCGGGTCACGACACCAGATACTCGCACGAGAGTGTTCAAGTTGGAGCGGCGAAGGTCGCGAAGGGATGAGCTGAGTGGAAGATCGGCGATACGAACGTGAACTTCCGAATGAATGCGCTCATAGGATGGATAATAAACAAGGATTGCATTCAGTGCCACTTCATCGAAAATTGTCAGCATCACTGCCGGAGAGTTAGTGAGGAAGTATGCGAGGATGGGCTTTGAAACAGCGAGATGAAGGTATGATACTTCGAGGGATTCAGCATTCGCTGGAGAAGGCCGTCAGAAAACGGGCAGTCCATTGTACCGTTTACCTACTCTCTCCGAGGTTGCGGATGCGTTGACCATATACAGAGTTACCGTTCTCGTCCACATAAGTCATCAAGAACTGGCGGAAATGCTTGACGATGGAACGGCGAACACGATCGTTGGCTATCCACTCTACAATCGACTTTGCTTTGATATCGCTCAGTTGTTCTAGGGGTATTTCCTGTTAAACTGATCATCAGCATAAGCGACCGCTCTGCATGAAGCATGCTAACATCCTCGAGTCCGTCCATATCATCCAAATCCCGGCGTTCATCGTATTGACGACGAGTGCGTCGCTTCATGCGGGCTACACCGAGGCCCCCGTCCAGAGCATCTTCATCTTCCATGTCGTCGCTCTCCAAAAATCGAGGTGCACGATTTCTGACAGCTGCACGACCTCCTGCACGACCGCTGCGCTCTAGCCGATCTCTTCGATCCATTTTCGCCTCCGCGACCCTACGCGCAGCGGTCGACATCTCTCCGAACTCTCCTTCATCATCGATGTCTCGGTCAGAGTAACGATCGAGGAGTTGATTTGCAGCATAGTCTCTTTCGTGGAAAAGTGAGTGAATCGGAGAGTTGTGATGTCTGCGTAAACATACTCCTCCATGTCATCTGCGAAAAGATCTTCACCCTCGGCGTCTTCATCGTCATCTTCCAGATCCTTTACCGCGTCGCGTTCGTCTAGACTATCGTCGGTATCCGAGAACGGAGCTGGAGGGGACGAGGGGGGTAACGAGGACGAGGACGCGCGTCTCTGAGGTGTCGGGCGTAAAACAGGGGAGCTGCTGGGTATCCCAGGGGACCTGGCCCGCTTATTACGTCTGGGTGTCTGAGACTACGATGGATTTAAGAGCTGCGACTGAGTTTAGGGACAGGTGCTTTACTTACCATGATGATGGGCGCAGGATGCGAAGAACGCGTCGCGACGCGTCTCCGTTCTGAGTTTGAAAGCGTGCGTTAAACGATTTATCATTATTATGTAAAAACTGAAAAATAACCTGAAAGTTAACCATGCCAGTGGACTGGGAGACGGCGGTGAAGCAGGAGGAAGAGTACCTTCGCAAGGTGCACCCGACTACGGACGATATCCCTGGATGCATGTCCCTTCTGGACGGATTTCTCCTCTGCCATGGCACGTGTCCAACTATTCCTTCTGTACTCCGTCTTACATGTCCCGCGCCGGTACAGTTATTGGATCTCAGGTAAAATCTCTCTACAGACACGGTCGAATGTCCGAATGCCGTGATAAGATGGAGGACTTCAAGTTCTGTATGAGCCTCAAGTCGATGGAACCAGAAGCCAAGAGAGACGCCTGGCTCCGTCGACGTGCTGAATGGTGGGCCAATAAACGACTCGGAAAAAGCAGCGAGAACGTCTGGGACGTCAGGAGGTACGCATCTTACGACTTTTTGACCACGGTGCTCATCACGCCGCATACAACAATCAGGGAGCCTCTCTCAAATTGGCCACCCACCCTTTCCGAAGACGCTGCGCAATCTTCCAGCACGATTGCTTAAACGTAGGCCGCAGCACCTTTGGTGCAGATTCCGATGTACCGGCTAGTACATATCAGCTTTAATGGGCGCATTCCGTTCAAGTCGGTGAATTAAGCGCCACTTGTGACGCATAGCCCCTGATTCGAATGGCGGTGACGGTCCTGGTTTCCCTCTGAGCTCCAGGTCTGAGCTTGTTACTATGCTCGACGCCTCGCCATTATCATGCACCACTCAGCCTTGGAAGGGGCTCTATATACGTATCTTGCATCATCCTGATCCAAATACCGCTATGGACTGTGCGCTATATGTGGTCTCCGGCGCACCCATTTTCCCCCTTGCCCTTGGTGCGCACCATCGCTGTTCAGCTTAGTAGAGGTGTCGCACACATCTCCGTGTAAGTTCTAGCCTGGTGCTCAGCAAGCGATTCTCTCCTAACATACGATTTTCGTAACGAGTAGAACAGGTGGCAATGCCGACTCATTGTGCTATTCAACCGACGTCTGAGGCTGAAGCCGTGTGGGATCGCTGGAACTCCGCCGATCTCGTAATGGCGGAGCTAGAGACATGGGCGTCCGCAGCTACGTTGAGCTAGAACGCATTCCTGGTCATCGGTATGGCAGAGAAGGTCGTTGCCTGATGCCTACGACACCTATGCCGGCTGAACAGTGGGTCTTCTATTTTCTCCGCGGCGGCGGATATATCCAATTATCCGCCCACCTCAATGATGTGGCATCGAACATCACACGCGCCCCCGTAGAGCTGGATGATTCCGCACCCCATGCTCTTTCGTTAGAATACCGCCCATCTTCTACTGCTCCGCTTCCAGACCAAAACCCTTTCCCGGCCGCTCTCCTCGACGCACGTGCTGGATACGTCTATCTAGTAAATGAAATGGGGTACTCTTCCTCAAATATCATCTTGGTCGGCGACTCGGCTAGCGGAAATCTCGCCCTCGCCCTGAACCGGCCGAGATCAAGCACACCTCCACAGTCTCCCTTCCAGCACCAGGACGACTCATACTGCTCTCTCTGGGGACTACCTGGGTTCCACGACAGCGGGCGAAGTTTGTACTCCAAACGCGCATTCTTTTGGTCTTGGATTCGGCTTTCGGAGTCGCTACATCTCATTCCGCTTCGTTGCTCCCCTCCGACAATCAGGCACATTTCGGGGGCTTTCCACGTACGTTCCTCGTGACAGGTACAGCCGAAAGAACGTATGATGCAGTCACAACCGAAATGGGCGAAGGAATTGGAGAAGGTCAAGTCACCTATTTTGAAGAGAAGGATGCGGTACATGACTTTCTCGTGTTCATATGGCATCCTTGTCGCCCCATCGCATTGAAAGCCATACACCAGTGGCTCGCCCATCATCTAGGGCTGTTCCCTGACCGATTGAAGTTCTGACGTAAGAGGTTCAAGTGCACTTCGTCCCCCAACATCAATTGTATTTTACACTTATACTTATGTACATATGCGGACGTCTTTCTGAAGTCGTTGATTCATATTAAAACAGAAGAAGTAGTGATCATCAATGGAATTCACAAGAAGTTGAAGCTGATCGTAAAGACAGAAAAAAAAACTGATAATATGCATGTGTTGCCCGAATCAACTCATCTGCAGTGAGAAATTTGACAAAAGGAAAGCCAGACAAGCCTGTAAACATTCGTCTCACTTGTCCTGTGATGAGGTTTGCGAATTTTTCTCGCGAGCTTCCTCGGCGTTACGCAACCCTCCTGCTTTCCAGTCGCCGAGGTAGAAATATACCGCTGGGAGACCAACGAAGAGTGCACCGATGATGTTTCCAATGTATGATGCAATCAGAGATCTACCAAAGATCAGATTGTCTCACACCAACTCGTGATGGTCACCTTACTTGCTAATGTAGTAAGCAGGGGTGAGCTTGAGAAGGTAGTGTGGAGATCAATTAATCCGCTGGGAAGTGATGCGAAGTACTCACATGGGCGTGGAGCATGATGCTTAATGGTAATGAGAACATGTTAGCAACAACTGTCAGACGAGAAATTGTGAGCCGGTTTCTCAAACAAATCCTGGCTAAATGGATTTACCGTGGTCGAAGCCACATGCAACGAATACCTAGTAGAGGGACATTCCTGATTAATGTATAATTACCCACAAGTGTTCCAGACTCACCCAGATTGGGAACCAGGTTGCAATAATCTTTGAGGATGTCTCCTTGGCCGCTGTAGCTTGCTTCCAAGACAGTAAATGAAAGGAAAACTGATATCATTGCATGTACCCACCCAGACTGCTATACAAACCAGCCAGTTGCAACCAATACCTCTAAAGAGTATTTGATGCCAGGCAGGAGTTACAGCTTTGGAACTTATGCAAGCACTTATAAGCTTCGAATTCCCATGCCGATGAGAGGGTGATGAAACATACATAGCAAAGCTCTGGATGTAACCAAGGTATGGCTGTTCAGTAGTAAGACCATCATCTACAAGTGACCGATTACTGAGCGAAAACCAGGTGCAGTAAATCAGTGACCAACATTTCGCAAGGATGGCCGCGAAGAACAGGCTTCCGACCAGATTTCCGAAAGTGACTACACGGAAAATGGTCGACCACAGTCCAATCGGTGCCAAACACAAAACGAGCTACCTATGATCCAGTTGACTGGGACGCCCCACCACGGAATGGCACCCTTGATGGCAGCCATAGGGAAGATCTGCGATGACTTTAGGCTCATGACCATCAAGGACATTGATAGTGGCTTACCATGAGATTACTCGTAAGCAGGTCAAGTCCTTGTAGCACAATCCTGTGTAGTGAGAGGTGATTAACAGGCTTACGGTTCCTTCCGGGTTTGCTTACATCACGAGTCCGACGGGAAACAAGAACCCCCCAAGAACCTTGACGAGACCAGGGTTGCTGGCGGCAAGACCTGCCGAACCACCTGAGATGATAATATCAAACAGACCACCGAACGACAGCATAATGCCAGCCAACACCTAAGACGTCTAAATCAACACCATGACATGCAAGGCGGCACGAGCGCGGAACACACGGCTTTGAAGAACGTTTTGTCCCAACGAGTGTTGTGTTTCTCCACAGCCGTCTCAACGAGGGCGACAGCAGTCTCCGCTGGCCTGAGGGTGGAAGGAGCATCAGCCATCAGAGAAGGGGTAACGTGCGCCTGATACGAGGGAGACGGGAAACGGGACTCCACTAGACATGTCTTTATAGGAGACCGTGTACCATCGCCTCATGGGTTCATGAAACAAAATTCGCATGCGCCCGGCGGGCGTAGCCGGACCAAAGTTGATGAGATCTACGTTATAGATTGGACCTACACAATTCACAATCGAGCGCCAACGAAAGCGAGGGCAGCAGCAGACGGCCCTTTGGAGATACCCGGTTGCTATTGAGGTGCCAGCGGCATGGTCTATGTCCGCACATAGGGGGAACAGTTAGCAATCACGCACAGCGACTGATGGGATGAGGCACTGAACCTCGCAACTGCAGACGGCATCTAAAATTATCTGCGAGAGAACGGTGGGAAGGAACGATCTTGATCTGCCCGTGATTATCGATAGATGGCCTGCTAGGTTAGTCGGAGAGCAGGCGACGGCGAACAATACTTATATACACTGCGAATGGAAGGACGATAGTGATTCAACTAGAGCTCGTGGCTCTAGTATGTGAAACTCCGAGTCAAGCTGGTAAATAGCGTGGCATGTCGAGCCCAGTGAGCTTGTGCGCTGGGCTTTTCGAGAGCTAATAAGGTGGAAGAATAGGTAGGCGCGAGCATCCTTTGACAATATGTCTTCCTTATGATATTCGGAGTTGCCCCGCTGAGCATCCAAAGCTGCGAAGGCCTTAGAGTGAAAGTATTGGACCGTCCCGTGGGCTTTCTTCTCTTTCCACGAAATGGCTTGTGTGATGTGATCCGATCACCAAGGGTGTGTTCGATTGTGGAGCCAGCGCCGCCGGCGCACAGGCGTGCCGAGTTATCACGGTACTTTTTTCACTACCGCTCAGTTTATGAAATAACTGAAGATAAGCCGGGCGCTACCACTTGCGCACCGCAGTCGGGCAAGTCTTCGACCACTCGGAGTGTACAAGTGTACAAGGGGTGCTAGAGGTATAGTGACTGTAGCTGATATAATACATGTGACACCACGGTAAAAAAAAAAACCACCACGCCACCAAAGAGTAGACCGCAAATGAGCCCGGGATCCATCCAAGATTCCTCGAGGATAATCATCATCTCTCTTTCGCTGCCCTCCAAATTGGCGTGAGAGCCTGTGCCACTGTGTTGGCAGCGACTTCGAGATAACCACGCTCCATTTCGTCCGTTACTGCCGCCCATATCTTGCGAGCCCGCCACCTATCAGGGTGGAATCTCCGGTGGCTCTTCTCGACGAACTCCTTGTAATCTTGTAGTCGCATGTGAGATTGGACGGTCGCAAAAAATGTCTCCACCGCTGACCAGTCGACATCTTCAACCGTCAGACGCGACGGGGCATGTAACACAGGCCATGGGATATCACAAAAGGTGATGGATTGTCCTGAGGTAAACTTGGCTGCGTCGAACTCTTCGGAGAGCATTCGGTAACGCTCGAGCGCCCTGTGAGTCGTCCACGGCCCAGACTCCCATCGCTGCCTCTGTCGCCGTTGGCGGCTTTCGCGTTGTCGAAGTTCTTCTTCTCGCGCACGTCTCTCAGCCTCCTCTTGTGCAAGCCGCTTTTCTCTTTCGGCGGCTTCACGCTGCTGCCTTAGCCGCTCTTGCTCTTCTTTCCGTCGTCGCTCGACTTTGGCAACTCGCTCCTCTTCTTCAGCGCGTTCACGAGCCTCCCGTTTTTTGCGCTGTTCTTCCCAGAGTGGTCGGTCCTTCTCGAGTTCGCGAAGCTTGCGAATGGACTCGGCAATTGCATCCTCATGAGAGTGACCGGCCTCCAATGGCGGGTCATCCGTTCCTGGAGAAAGTGTTTCTGTGGTGCTGGGTTCTTGTTCGTCTTCGTCTTCTTCGGACACTGACTCTGTTACCGCGTCAGCATAAACTCAGGTACCGAACATAAAGACAGACCTGGAGGCGCGAAAGTGAAACCAGAAAACTCAGCGTGTTTCTTTTGTTGATGTTGACGATTGAGCATTTCTATCTTATCTAACCGGCTCTTCTCGCGCTGGGCTCGACTATGGCTCGCACATCTGCGGGCCTCGGGGGATATGGTCCGAACTCGTTTGTGTCCACGCGGAGACCAATCGTACGACATTCCATCGTTGTTACTCTCGGATTCTGGGTGGGACCAATGTTAACAGACTCAGCCAGGGACCAGCGGACAAACTAACCTTTACGCTTGATGTTTCCTACTGTCTGCCATGGAGTTGTTTGAGAGGGGAAGGTACCGTCGCTATCAACCCGCATAGAGAAGCTGCTGTCTGCACCTGCAGGAGCATTCGTGCCGTGAAATTGCTTTTCATGGACCATCCTATTCTTTGCCCACCTGTCGAGTCGTGCCCTCCTGATCTTCTCTCGACTGGTAGAATCGGGTTTTCGACTAGACCTTGGCCTTTGCGAGAAAGATTGATCAATAATCATCTTTTCGACTTCGTCCTCATCCGAATCGAAGTCGGTCTCGAATATCTCATTTGGGGGACGAGACCTAGCCTTCTTCTGTCCCATCGGTTCGGTCGCCTCTGGAGAAGACCAGCGCGACCGCTTGCCTAAGTTGGGATCTGTGGTCTCAGAACCTTGGTTCTGTAGTTCGACCCAAGTCACGGTGGGGCACTTGGGCCAAGGGTATACGACGCAAAGGTATTTGGGGTCGAGTTTGTATATCTCCCATTGTTCCTGGTAGCATTGAACCTTTTCACTGGAATTTCGATAGGTGAGGGGCCGTGTCGGTCGGATCGTCCGTCCTGCTCACCCGCAAATGTCGACGACGCACGGCCAGATCCCTTCATCTTGTGCGCCCTCTTCGAGCCGTGCCCGTGGCACGAAACGCCAGAAACTGGCGCCTTTCGATGTGGTCTCGACGACAATGCGTTTAGGAGGCGCAAGATTTCCCGAGTTGTTGGATTTTTGACTGTTTGAGTCCTCTGGGAGCGCGGTTTTTGGATCGAAGGACGCAAAAGATAATTTCGAGTCCGGGGAGCGTAGGAGGCGAGAGGGTTGAGATGGATCGATTAGGCCGGGTTGCGCACCGCGCAACACACGTAGGCCTGCATGTTGAGACGAAGATTGGGCTCCATTTGAAGGCGGGGCAGTGTAAGCCGCCATATTCAAAAGTGGTCACTGGGCTCGAGCTCAAGTTCACTACTGTAGTACGTGTTGTGAGCGCTCGGTTCGCCTATTATTCGCGTGTTGAACAAAAAGGACGCGTCAAGCACGTGCCAGTGCCACCGTTTGGACCCGAACACCTTTAGGCCGCGAAGTTTCTGCAAGTACTGTACAAGTTCGTGGCTGGATCAGGCTGGACGTGGACGGCGAAGCTTGGACTCATATAGGACTCTGCCGGCGGGTGCCACTATACTACTATACGGTATTCTTGTCTAGTTGGATTTACTTGGAAGTTGACTGACTCGTCCGAGTCATGCCAGCACAGCATTGGATATGACTCCAGTCTCAGCCTCTTAAGTTACATACATCTGAAAGCCTAAAAGGCAGCTCTGACAGACCAACCCATACCAAGGTGTGTGTCCGGGTTCTTACGGGTGGCCTCTCTTTTACCCTGATCTCGTCTACGTGTCCACTGTTTCAAGCCTATGCCTCTTTTCGCAGCACCCCGCCGTCATCTCGTCAAGACTACCCAACGTCATGGCTACCCTAAAGAATTTTCAAGCGGAAATCGAGGAAATTCGCGCTCGCGAGCGCGCTAAGCACCATACGCAGAGTGTCCGTGTACTGTCCCCTGACGGGCAACGCCGTGAAGCCTCAGGAGTATCGGGGCCAAATACAACAGCGTACTACGAGCTGTCTGACTTGCAGCCATCCGAACAGGAGGAACAAATCCTGGTGAGTCACTACCCAGTCTTCAGAACAATCATCCGGACATCTTTGTTTGTAGAGATTGCTCGCTACGCACAACGACGAGCAGGCCCGGAGTGCATTGGCATCACTCTTAACCCAATCCCAGGGGGAGTATGTTTTTCGAATAGGTCACCGTCCACCCCTCGATCCACTCTTCAACGGAGAGCAGGTCGACAATGCCCCAGGCTGGACTGGTATCAGTCGAAGCCAAGATGAGATCGACGGCCTTGCAACCGAACTTTCCAAGGCCCAGGATGATATTGGAGGGAAAGTATGACCGCCGCCGTAGTCTTGACGCTGCCCCGGAACTCATTGCAACCATTTACATAGGCCTCAGTATTGATTCGTGTTGGAGGGTTGCATCCAAGAGTCACTCTCCTACTGCGTCTCCCACCGCCAAGTGTCGCTCTTACCACCGAAGTCCGCTGCGCAGTGGTCGGCAACGTCGACTCAGGAAAGTCTACCACACTTGGTGTACTGACCCGAGGTAATTTCAGTGGTTGCTGTCCCTTCGTTCTTATTAAACCACATCGATAGGTGCTCTCGATGATGGCAGGGGTAGGGCTCGAGTGACACTTTTCCGTCACAAACACGAAATAGAGACAGGTCGGACATCCAGTGTTGGGATGGAGGTCCGTATCACTTTACGATTTGCACGGTCGCTCTATAAGCTCTGCATAGATTCTGGGGTTTTCGGTGTCCGGTGTCCCAGTCTTGCCTGGTGCAACAGGGCCTTATGACGTGGAGGGCGCTCGGCGCGACAGACTAGGGTGGGATGAAATCTCAGCTCGCTCAGCAAAGATTGTCTCGTTTAGCGGTGCGCGCTCCTGTTTCTTGATTGACCCTGTCCAGTCACAGCAATCCCCTAGATTTGGCTGGTCACGAGCGGTATCTGAAGACTACTCTTTATGGACTGACATCCGGCGCTCCCTCTTGTGTCATGCTGATGATTGGTGCAAACGCGGGTCTGATCGGGATGGCCAAAGAACATCTAGCGATAGCATTGGCATTAAATGTTCCTGTTATCGTCTGTATCACGAAGGTGAGAAAAAGACTGCAGTACCCCTCCGGCGTAGTCCTAAATTCTACCTAGATTGACATGACTCCCCCTAATATCCTTGCCGAGACAACCAATCAAGTCGTGAAGATTCTGAGGAGCCCCGGATGCAGGTAAATTATGATATTTATGTTGTGGGATACATAGCTCAGCGACTCACAGGAAGGCACCAGTGTTTGTGAACTCGATCGAAGTGGCAGTAGAGTTAACAAGCCTCTTTGCACATCGCAAGTCAGTGTTGGTGTTACTCCGCCTACGTCCGCTTACGTGACATTGACTTCAGGCTGTGTCCAATCTTTCGAATCTCAAATGTTACTGGGGATGGTCTTGACTTGGTCAGTAAATATGCTTTCCTAGGACTCTTTAACTCACGTATATTCTAGCTTCGCACATTTCTGAATCTCTTACCCCCCTCAAACACCAATCGTGAGATGTTTGCTACTGATCAACCTCTAGAGGTGACCTGCTCGACTTATTTGCGGTATTCGGCTGACTTGTGATAGTTTTCTGTGACTGAAGTGTGGTCTGTGCCGTATGTCGGCACGGTGGTCAATGGTATTTTGAACAGCGGCAGGGTGAAGACAGGCGACTCGATCCTGTATGGACCTGATTCGAACGGCAACTTTCAGCAAACTATTGTTCGCAGCATGCAGAGAAGACGGTTTGTAGTCTATCGTTGTCGATGTTAGCTGAAGGTCTGACAGTGTAAAACAGAGCAGACGTGACTTCAGCTGAAGCTGGTCAATGTGTGGCCCTGGCACTGAAGCGAGTAAAGCGTGCAGCAATCAGGAAAGGGATGATTATTGTACATAAATCTGACACCCCGCCGAAAGGTACAGACCAATGTCTCCTTCACCCATCAGATCTGATTGTTTCTATTCCTAAGCTACGCTCCGGTTCGAAGGACAGGTGCTGATTCTATAGTACGTGCCTGCGTACCAGGTTTTACTGTGAAGATAACAGCTGTCGACAGCCACAATACTACAATGCAACAAAACTATCAGGTATGCCTTTCCGCGTTTTGTTCTGACAGTGAGTTGACTCCGACCCTCAGGCTATGCTTCACTGTGGAGTGAGTCAAGCATGCATGTTTCCAGTGTCACGCTCTAATGATTTGCAGGCTGTACGACAGACTGTCCGTATTATATCCATGGATCATCCGCAAGGAGTACTACGCACTGGAGACCGTGCAACAGTACAATTTGAGTTCATATCACACCCAGAGTTCATCAAGATTGGGATGAAGCTGCTTTTTAGAGAGGGCAAGACAAAGGTCAACCTAGGACACATAGCGTGTGTTCCCACTCACAAGCTATTGCAGGGCCTCGGTGTCGTCACTCGACTACTATGATGCTTTTATTTAAATGCTTTGTAGACTGCCCTGTAGATCATCGAGGCAGACTGTCAAGTCGAGGTCTATACTGGGTCATAGCAGACTGGTGACCAGTCTGCTCTCGTGTTACCGGAGAGGTACCTTGTACGGTTTGATGTGGCGGAATTTCAGAACGAGCAGAATTCTTGGCTCGCGTTTACTTAGTACGAAAGTGCCTGTTCCTTATTCGCCGTGTTCAAGTGTATGTGCTATTATTTCCTAGTTGTACCAAATGACGTCATGTAGATTTAGTTGGAATGTTGGCTGTGCGATTATTTATTGACTCTGATGTCTTCAAACGCATATCAACCTGTCCCTTCCGACGAACGCAGTCCACCCGCAACTGCCCAGCAGCCTCCCGCCCGCTCATTCTCTCGCAAATATCTTATTGTTCCTGTCCTCTGTATCATAGCCTTCACTACGGTAGCATATAACGCTTACCAGCATTATTCCGTCCATCCTATCCACCCCTCGTTACCGGAGGACCAGGTCGTTGATCAGCCAACGACGCCGACCGAACCATCGCTGCATTCGACATCAACTGTATCAACTATAGTACCGACACCTTCGCCATCCACAGAAATGCACGGCAAATACAGCGTTGGCTAGTAAGCATGCGGTTCGATGGTCACCGCATCTATACTGATTCCCGCGACTAGCTTCGTTAATTGGTAGGTTTTTCTAATCGCACTGTGCCCCGTATTAATCGTTTGCAGGGGTATCTACGGGCGCAAGTTTCCGCCCTCCCTGATCCCTGCGCATGATTTGACGTGAGTTTCTATCCCGCCCGCAGTCACAACTCTTCATATTATCTAGACATATCCTCTACGCTTTCGCAAACGTGAGAGCTGACACCGGCGAAGTGTTCTTATCCGACGTTTGGGCGGACAAAGATATACACCACCCCGGCGACTGGAACCAAGTCGGAAACAACCTTTATGGCAACCTCAAAGCGATCTATAAACTCAAGCAACAAAACAGACATCTCAAAGTCCTCCTCTCCATTGGTGGTTGGACTTACTCCCCCTCTTTCCATCCCGTCGTCACCAGTCCCCAGGCTCGCTATACTTTTGTACAGTCTGCTGTTAGACTGTTGGAAGACTACGGTTTGGACGGCCTTGACATCGACTACGAGTATCCTTCCAATCATGAACAAGCAGTCGGTTATCGCGAGCTTCTGAGGGAGCTTCGCCTGGCCCTGGATGGACACGCCCATGTCAAGCGCATCCATCACAAGTTTTTGCTAACTGTGAGTGCGAACATACCAAAGGAATATGTCTAGTTAATAGCATTTAGGTCGCTGCGCCCTGTGGACCGGACAATTACAGGAAGTTGGATGTTCGTGGGATGGATCCTTATCTCGACTTTTGGAACCTGATGGCGTACGACTTCTGTAAGTCATTGCGTAAAAGATCGCGAACAAATTCTGACATTCTGACAGCCGGGTCCTGGGACACGGTTGCCAACCATCAAGCTACGGTGTACGGACCTTCGATCAACGCCGCGGACGCCGTTCAATGGTACAGTTCCAACGGTGTTCCGAGATCGAAGCTCGTTTTAGGGATTCCGCTCTATGGCAGAAGCTTTGTGAACACCGCCGGTCCTGGGACACCCTTTTCCGGTCTTGGTCCTGGGAGTTGGGACCAAGGAGTCTACGACTATCGAGTTCTCCCTCTCCCAGGGTCCTACGTGTACCAGGACGATCAAAGGATTGCAAGCTGGTCATACGACTATCAGAAGAAGGAGATGATCAGCTTTGACAACGAGCAGGTCGGTGCGATGAAGGGCCAGTGGATCCACGAGCAAGGTCTAGGTGGTAGCATGTTTTGGGAGCTCAGCGGCGACAAGGGCAGCTACAGAGAAGGTATGGAAGCCGGGCCGGGCAAAGATCCGATTGCGGGACAGAGTTTAGTGAGGATTGTTAAGGAAGCGATGGGACCGCTCGATCGTAGCACTAACTGGCTGAGGTATGAGCGTAGCCAGTATGACAACCTGCGAAACGGCACTATCTAGTGCACGGGCGCATGGCAATGTTACAGAACCAGAGATTTCGGACTCATGTAGCAGTAGGTACAGTTAGGTCATTTGTCAATCGAGTTGATAACCCGATTTGGAGTCGGAGCGTCGTTGCTTTTAAATACAAGCGAGCATCAGTAAGTTTTTCTCGTTCAACTGGTTCTCCAAGTTTGATCAATCGACCACGGAAAGGCGCTGAAGATACCGCCACGTTTTTGTGCAAGCACAGAATTCACAACGAACCGATACCACGACTTTAGAGCAAGGCGCCTGGAGCTCTACCCTATTACCACTTGACGGTCACACAACCTCTAGATTCTCAAGTCGTGTCTGTAGTCTCACCCATAGACCGCATAGAAGCCAGTACGCTATTAGCCTAGTCTACGATACCCTGTCCTGCTTCGCCCGCACTTTCCAATGTCACCCGCTCTAACAAACGAACCAACTGACCCTGCTGACTTCGCATCAATCCTGGAGTCGCTACGGTCTGCGCCAACGGGACCAGGTAAGTTTACTAAAAGGGATCCCAAGTAGTAACTTACTCTCACTTGGCACAGATGCTAAAGCAGCGGCCGATAAGCTTGCACTTGCCGTCTCGAAGGTTGGGATAGAGACACTAACGTCTGTCGTTCACCCTAATCCTCCATGACCAAGCTTGCTGATGACTGCTCGGACTTAGTGATCGAAATGTGATTTCAAGTCTGCACGGCTTTGCGCTCAATAAGAAATCGGGTTATGAGCGAGAGTCTGCTGCGATCGGGTTCCAGTCCCTACCCACCGTCCTGGGAGCACCCAGCGGACCATTGTTGCTTCCTAGTCTTCCCATCTTGTTCGACCTCTATTCCGATAAGGGAGATGTGGTGCGCGTTGCTGCTGCCACCGCGACCAAGGCGATATTGCAACTCTTCCCTCCAGAGGCGACCAAGGTCGTATTCAAAACATTGGTGGATATCCTAGAAAAAGGAAAATGGCAAACAAAAGTGGGCGCGCTTGATGCATTGAAGAGCTTTGTGGCGACCGCCAAGGAATCCGTGGCCGATGAGCTGGGGCACATACTCCCCAACGTCGAGCTCGCGATGCACGACACCAAGAAAGAGGTACTCGTCAGCGGATGGCTCGCATATTCTCACGTTCTGACGACTCCCTAGGTCGCAAGTTCAGCCGTCAAGTGCGCTACGTCGCTCTGCAATACGCTCGCGAACCAGGACCTAGCACCTCATGTGCCTGCGTTGGTCAAATGCATGTCTAATCCGGACACGGTCCCTGCATGCATCAAGGCACTGTCGTCGACGACCTTCGTTGCTGAGGTGACTGCACCCGCCCTTGCGGTTCTCGTACCGTTGCTTGTACGTGCGTTGAACGACCGGAGCATGGAGGTTCAGCGGCGCACGGTGGTCGTCATTGACAACCTCGTGAAGCTTGTGAGAAACCCGCAGGTCGCCGCACGATATCTGAGTCCTCTTGTGGACGGCGTTAAAAAAATCGCGGATAGTGCCGCGTTTCCTGAGGTTAGTGATCGAGTTGGCGGTTATCACCTCGCATACTTTCTTATGTGCCTCGTAGGTCCGCGCCTTCGCGGAGACCGCACTGGACACGCTGTTGAAATCGGGAGCATCATCTAATGGTACTCCCCCTACTCGAGATCTGGATGCTGAGGCGGTTGAGATATTCAAGACCCTTCTCACCCTACTGGATGATAGCCTTGTAGTGCTGTCGGCAATGGAACCCAATCGCCCCTCGGCAGCGGGGCATCCCTTGTTGATGTCGTCCCTCCAGTTCCAGGCGTCGATGGTAGCGGACCTAGTCTATCAGAAACGATTCCTTGAGATGTCTCAATGGAGTCGATGTGTGGGGTTGTACATGAAGCCATGGCTAGGGAAAGATGGCGCGACAAGGTTTGCGGAGAGAGTTCGTTCACATTTCCACGCCGTTGAGCAGGTGGGTCAACGGTTACTCCCGCCATCATTCTGCTGACTGATCTTCATTTCAGGCGAAACGAGGGGGGGTGGAAAGTGGGTCCGACGAAGAGGGCGAGTTGCTGTGCGATACACTCTTTTCGCTGGCGTACGGTGCACTCCTACTTCTCTCACACACGACTCTTCGCCTCTTCCGTGGGCGGAGATATGGTATTCTCGGTGCGAATGGATCTGGGAAGTCGACCCTCATGCGTCAGCTACGTGATGGAAAGGTGGAGAATTTCCCACCCCAAGATCAAGTACGATGTGTTATGGTAGAACATTCCCTGCAAGGCGAAGATACCTCGCAGTCCGTCTTAGACTTCGTGGCTTCGGGTAGGTCATCCGCTGAGTGCACCATCCAAAGCATTGACTCATTTGCCAAGACAAAACACTGAAGGACGTGCCAAAGTCAAAGATTAGGGACCAGCTCCTTGAAGTTGGCTTCGACGATGCTAGGCAGGCCGACATCGTCGGCGGACTTTCAGGAGGCTGGAAAATGAAACTGGAGCTTGCCCGTGCGATGCTGTATAATGCAGACTTGCTCCTTCTCGACGAGGTTCGTATCTGTTTATTTAATTAATAATTCACTCGACGATAGATGCCTATCACCGCAAACAGCCCACAAATCACGTATGTCGTCTTGCGCTGTCTCGGCGTTTTTCCCGTTTCATGTATTCCTCGATCTGTAGTTGGATCGCGCTTCTGTGCTTTGGTTGGAACAATGGCTGGTTGCCCAGAAGAATGTCACATGTCTTATTGTCAGTCACGACTCTGGGTGGGTATCGCTCGCCGTGTCGTGTTCAAGAGCTGACGGGCTCCCAGATTTCTGGATAACGTTACTACGGATATAATTCATTACGAATCAAAGAAGGTGATTTCCCCTGTCGATTCACCGCGGTGAACTAAACGTGTTTTGTCCAGCTCGTTTACTATCCGGGAAATCTCTCGGCGTTCGTGGAAAAGCATCCCGAGGCTAGGTCTTACTACACCCTCGAGGCCACCTGTGTTAAATTCGCGTTCCCTCCCCCTGGTTCCTTGATGGGGGTGAGGAGCAACACACGTGCCATTCTCAGGATGACAAATTGCACGTTCACTTACCCGGGGCGCTCGACACCTAGCCTTTATAACGTCAGTTGTGCGTTATCTCTTTCAAGGTAAGCTTTCATTTCCGCCACCGTTGCTCTATCTACCGTGGATGACTTCTTTTCCTGTTTCAGCCGCGTCGGCATAGTCGGGCCTAATGGTGCAGGAAAGTCAACTTTAATCAAGTTACTGACTGTACGTGAATGCTGTGGAATATACTATATACTTCGTGACTAAACTCTCTTCAGGGAGAGACAGTACCTCAACAAGGTACAGTTTACAAGCACCCAGCACTACGGGTTGGTTACGTGTCTCAGCACGCAACCCATCACATCGGTGAGTCTTTCTGATTTCCGTCGATTGGGTGAATTGGTAATGTTGTGTACGTAGAGCGTCACCTAGAGAAGACGCCCATCGGTTATATTCAATGGCGTTTCCAAGACGGCCATGATCGTAGGTTACAACATCACTCAACTGGATGAGTAACAATGACGTATATTTGTCGCGTCACTTTAGGAGAAATCCTGGAGAAAGTCACTCGCGCTTTGACGGATGCAGAGACGGTACTCCTCGACCAGGAATGGGTAGGCAGAGATGGGTCCAAACGCAAGCTAGAGGTTTGATCGAGCTATATTAACGTGAGACGTGGTTATCTGATTATGGTCGCTTAGCTTATTATGGGACGTCAAAAACTCAAGAAGTCTTTCCAGTACGAGATCAAGTGGCGTGGATTGGATCATAAGTGGAACACTTGGGTCCCACGCGATCAGCTTCTAGCCAAGGGGTATGGGAAGCTAGTACAACAATTCGACGATCTAGAATCTTCTCGGGAGGGCGCTGGTGCTAGAGAAACTCGCGTTGACCTGGTTAGGAAGCACCTAGAAGATATTGGGCTGGATGGAGATATTGCTCAGTACAACGAGATATCAGGGCTCTCCGGAGGTAAGGCATGCCGTAGGGGTAACGCGATTTGACTGAACGTTTGTTAAAGGTCAGAAGATTAAACTCGTGATTGCAGCTTGCCTTTGGAACAATCCTCAGGTGCGTAGCGCTGAGTTTCTCCGCAGAAGCATCTCTGAGGGTTAACATGCAGGTTTGCGTGCTCGACGAACCCAGCAACTTCTTGGACCGCGAGGCCCTGGGTGGGCTTGCAGTCGCAATCAAGACTTGGGCAGGCGCAGTTGTATGTTTCAGCACTGTTTACCTCGGACCCCAATCGAGACATTGCTGACGCAACGCTCGTGTACGTGCAGGTGATCATATCCCACAACCACGAGTTCGTCACTTCTCTATGTGCGTAATAATATCAAGGTACCCTGTTTCATTGTGGCTCATTTGAGTAAATCAGGCTCTGAAATCTGGGCAATCGAAGCTGGGCGGATGACGCATAAAGGGAAAACAGCCGTGATTGAAGATGTCCTAGGCGATGTGAAATCACCGAAAGGAAGTGGAGTGAACACTCCTGTTCGCTCGCAAGTAACGAGCCCGGTTGCTTCCAACGCTGCAACCCCTGTGGTAAGCGGCGCAGAAGAGGGCGGTACTGCGGCGAACGCGGTTGCTGTGAAAAAGAAGAAGAAACCAACCCGCAACCAATTGAAAGCACAGGAGGAGAGAAGGAGGCTGAGGAAGTTGGCGTGGCTTACGCATGGAGGACCTAAGCCGGAGGATACTGACAGCGACGTTGATCCTTAGATAGATAGAACTCTGGTGGTGACCGGGGGAACTCGCATTTATCCGCGGAAGCCATCGGCGCGACGATCCAAGATTGCCTTTTTCAGTCTGAAAATTGGTCGGGTGTTGATGTGGATTGGCTAGCCCGGTGGGAGGTCAACTTGCCCGCCTTCTCGAAACGGTCGTCGCTGTGCGCCTGGCTGTTTGCGGGCCGCTCAGCCTCCCTCATTCCGTGATCAACGGGCAACCAACAGGTGAAAGCTTCTCGTCTGCCTGTGACACAGCGTGCTCAGTCATGATCGCCACAAATTCATTTCCAAACGATCCGAGTCGTAAATACATACCCACATAGGCTCCTCGATGTGGCGGCCCCTTGCACGATGCCGAGTCATCGATATTTTTATGCCTTCTTAAATGAACGACCCAACGTTACGGCGAGCTCAGCGGGCTCCATCACATCATAGGGAAAGCGCTCTCCCATAGTAGCCATGTCAACCCGAGCAGTGGACATCGACGAAGACGTGATAACGGCCTCCCCAAGTCCACACAATCCCCAGGAGTCCCATCAATCGCGCAATACGCCCCCCTCGACGCCCGTGCCCATTCCTGTCCTCAGGCTTGCGCATTGCGTTTCCTGTGCTTGCGCCGGAGAGGGAAAAAAAGGTTTATCGGGCGCGATGAGCCTTGTGACTTGGACCTGAAACCTCGTGTATCTTATCGATCTATATCCGTACTATCACGCCCCAAGTCCTCGAGATCTTGAAGCACACAGATGTGTCATGCCAAAAACGTACCTCGACGCAACACGCTTGTTTAGTCGACTTCTCGGACTCAGAACAATCACCACCGCAAACCGCGGAGCTCCGGTAGATATTCCTGATGGCATGTCCAGATAATACGTACAGACTTCTATCCCCAATTGATCCAGAAAAAAAAAACGCCAGAAGTACATACGGCACTACGATCACATTGGAGACACTATTCGGTACAAAAAAAGGAAACAAATCTGGTTGCGTCGATGATGGCGTTTAAGTGTATGAACGGAATATGTACAATATTAAGGGCTCGTCGGAGCACGTGTAAGTTAAAGACATGATAATGAATGATCGTTGTCCTGGCAAATATTGAGATGCAGGTATTCCAAAGAGTGACATGAATGGGCACGAAAATCTAGGAAGAGATGAAATCAAGATGACGAGCGATCGAGATCAGTACCGAGGGGTTGACCACTTGCGAGAATCGTCGTCGCGACGAGCTTGGCCAGGTGCCCCCCGCGAGTCAGCGCTCCCTATTGGGCGGGAATCAGAGCGCTGGACGAAATTATGGCCAGGGAGTGTGGTGGGGCTCAGACCGCCACCATAAGATGGATCCTCAGACTGAGATGGTATCGAATAAGGCTGATGCGCCTGACTCGTAGCAGAGCTACCCGCCTGGCGACTGGTCTGCCGCATTGACTGCCTCTTGTTTTGAAACCTGTTTCGGGTGTCAGCATCGTCAAACCAAGGTCTCAAGTACCTACCATATCTGAACGCTTCGAGCGGACATATCAAGCTTGCGCGCCAACTCGGCACGTTCCTCAGTCGATGGGAATGCTGTGCGAGCGTACGTTTCATTCAAGACCTTGAGTTGTGCTGCATCAGCTCTCTTGCGCTTCTTCTTGATGACGGGTTCTTCAGTGACCAGCACCGAAGCAGGCTCTTGAGTAAGCACGCTGTTCGTCACTTGGCCTCTGGCATATGGTGAAGGCCCATGCGCTTCCACGTGTGCAGGGACTCCACGTTCGTGTGGATACACTCCACCCATGGACAGCTGATGCGGAGGATGAAGAGAAGGGTGCTGGCTAGGGTGATTGCGTGGATCGGGCACGGGAGGATAGGAATAAGAGGCATGAGACTGGAACTGCGCGTACTCGGGAGGATAGGTCGCGGTGGGTGAGCGAATGTCGGTGTAGTTGGGGAGGTGAGACCCCACCGAACCGTATTGCCAGCGCTCATCTCTGACTGGGGCGCCACCAGAAAGGCTGAGCGGAGGGAGCTTACGAGAGCCTTGAGAATCAGCAGGGACCGCAGCTGAAGCGCGCGATGGGTACGTCGGGTATGCCGGTTGTTGAAATCTCGAGTCGTAGGGCTCATAATAGGAAGAAGGATGTTGCGGGGCAGCGGTCGCTGATTGATTGAACATGCTGAGCAGAGGGAGCGGGTGACGATACGGAAGAGAACGCACGAGTTGCTGAGGCTGTCCACTGGTTGTAACCCGAGGGGATGTGTTCGGGTTTGGGTGGAGAAGAGCGAGGCTGCGAGTACGGATTAGAGTATTCTGCGGGCCCTATAGGCGAGAGCCATCAAGTTGAGCATATTGGATGAACACTATGTAGAAAAACAGACCTGGAGAACGTGAGGTTGGAAAAGCTGAAGAAAGAGGAGGGAGCACAGTTCGCCCACCCTGTCCCGTCTGAAAGAAACCACTATTTTGCGGATCCCCTCCGGGAGGGCTTCCGCGTGTTTTGGCAACAGCTCCGTACATACGATCGTCCCTCGGGCTCGTCATAGTAAGTTAAGCAGATAGGCAAAAGAGGAAGGAAAGAATATTATGGTTCAATGAAAGAAGAAATTTTGGGTTTATAAGTATGAAGAGGCACGCGCTGGGGGTGCTAATGAGCGGGTGAGGAGGAAGAGAGGCTTGCGGCAGGAGGCGATGCGAGGGTGAAATAATCAGGGCCGTTGGATGAACGAGGAGAACATGAAGACCGGGAAATTGAACGACACGAGGTGTGGTGGACAGCAGGGTAAGGGGAGGGCGAGGGCGAGGGCACGAGTGCGATCGGGAGTGATGGATGCGGAGTGAAGTTACTGAGGAATAAATGGGTCAGCGGAGCATGTTCGGATGATGTCTGATACATCAAGAATAGGAACCCAAACGAGATCCTGCGAGACGATGCAATTCTTTTCGGGTGCACCGAGTATGTAACGAGGGGCCAATCTTCGCGGTTGTCCCACTTGGAGGGGTTCCATACTCCATACGCGGAACGGAGCGCTGCGAAGCGTCGTGGGGGCAGCACAGACGACAATGCTGTGTACACGCGGAAATTGCGTTCTGCCCATCCTCGCAAGATCCAGATGGGGAACGCCTCGTGTCTAGAAAGAAATCAACGACCTCGCCTCGCCTCGTCGTCTGCCGTACACATGAAAAAAAAAAAAATCAAAACAACAAAAAAAGAAAAGAAAGGGAGCCAACCGATCGAGGAGGCATTGATCTCAGATTGCCTGGCCCGGCCCAGAGATCCAGTGCGGGTCGTGCTCGTCATCGACGACGCCGTCGCTGAATTCGAAGACGGGGTGATCACGCTGGCCCGTGTGGATCACCCGTCACCGTCGTGTGTCCCGATATAGCGACCTCGGGCGCTGTCTGTCCCACTCGTCTCCCCGACACCAATGGCGACACGTCCGCAGCGTCCCCTGCCCCGCCTGCCCGGTCCCCCGCGTCTGTACTACAACTTACATGACGACCTCTTTCCTCTTGTGGACTCGCACTTCGCCCCTTATCCGTACCCGGCGTATAACCCCCCTGCCCGCGATCCCGGCGATGGCGCTACCCCGATGCTCCCCGCTGGGACCATCCTCCACAAGGGTTTCTACGACCTTCTCGCCTTGATACCCACCCCATCTCCCTCCCGTCTTTTCCAGTGGGGATCTAATCATTCCCAGCCCAGCGTGATCGCCGGCCCGAAGTATGACCCACCTGGCTTGGCGACAAATGGGCCTGCCACTCCCGCTCTCTGTCCGTCTCCTCCCTTGAAGAAGAACAAGAGAATCAGCAAGGATATGGTATCCAAGCCCACAGGCTTTGTGTGCGTCCACGACAATGATCGCCGTTGCTCAATGATAACGACTCCCTCCAGGCACCTCATCCACGCTTCTGATGCTGACCAGGCTGAGGCTCTTCTCACTCGATGGGGCCCGGATGGAATGGGAAAACTCGGAGGTCTGCTTCTGTATAGTTCTCACTTCTGCTCTTCTCCAGCTGTTCAACTCCAGATCCGCGGTGGGCTAGGCCAATCAAATCCCGCGTGAGACAGACCAACAGGGCAAGAGCTATCAACGAGGTTGTCAGCGCCTTAAAGCCCTCGGCGCCCCATGTCCCTGGTGGCCAATCGCCGCCGCTGCGGGTAGTAAACGGAGTGAGCACGCCCACTTCGTCGACCATAACTACTGCCGCACAGGAAAACGTTCACGTCTCTTCTATCGTCGACGGCCTCCCCGGAAGGCCCGGAAACTCCACCCTGCAGTGGGGCGGCGGCCTCATCGCAGTGGGCGAACACGATGACGAGACCTCCGTAGAATCGAGAAATATTTTGCCTTCCTTGGCTCATTCTCAGAGAAAGCCGATCACTCCATCGCTGGCCACTCTCGAAAAAGCTGTGTCCGCCCGGATCTACTTTGAGAACCTCTATTTTCCACTTCTCCGGCAGCCTCCGTCTCGCGAGCAGAGAAGGGTCGCCATGGAGAAGGACATGATCGCCATGGGTCTGTCTGATGAACAGAAAGAGGACCTGCGCTCTCGTTGGCGGCAGAATGAAACTGATTATCTTCGTGACCGCCGCAGGAAAGTAGACGTGACTGCCTTCATCAAACTAAAGACTATCGGTCATGGTTCGTACTTCCATGAATTTGATATCCACATCCATTTACCATTCATCTTAACCCCACAGGTGCCTTCGGCGTCGTGTCCCTCGTCAAAGAACGAGATACTGGTCACCTCTTCGCGATGAAGCAGGTACTCATATTTCATATTCTGCTTAATATGTTTATCCCAATTTCATTTGACAAATTCTCAACAGTTACGCAAAACGGACATGTTACGGAAAGGGCAGGAAGGTCACGTCCGTGCTGAACGCGATATTCTCAAATCTGCATCACTAGTTTCCTCTCCAGGTGCAGCGGAGTGGATTGTAAAGTTATACTATAGCTTCCAGGACCGTGACAACCTCTATCTGGTCAGTAGTTCTATCACCACAGGACAGTGTACCCTGCCTAATGAGGTACAAACGCTGATTCATTTTGATTTCATTAAATGAAAATAGGTACTCGAGTACATGGGAGGTGGAGATCTCCTCAATCTTCTGATAGAACGGGACGTTTTCGAGGAGGATTTTACCCGATTTTATGTTGCCGAGGTTCGTCCTTCCCATTTCACATGCCGTTCGCCATGGAGCGCGTTAACCCCAGATGGTCCTCGCTATCGAGTCATGCCACAAACTTGGCTTTATTCATCGCGATATTAAACCTGACGTGAGCCTTTAAATTCTTGGATATTAAGGATCATTCTTCATAACGGGTATCTTTGTCATTCTGATAGAACTTTTTGTTTGATCCGGAGGGGCACATACGACTGAGTGATTTTGGGCTCGCGTCAGTACTGGCGAAACCATATGGGGACTTGGATCCCCATCCTTCGACCGGAGGCTAACCTGCCACATTTCCCAGTACCGATCTTCACTGGGCACATGATACATCATGTAAACCGCCTTTCATGCTCGTATGACTTTCTGTAGTTGACGCCGACAACAGATTATGAACACCAACGGCGCCAACTTTTGCACAAGCACGGCATTGACCTTGACGATGGAAATGGCTTGATAGACGGAAGTAAGACAAAACGCATGGACAAGAAGGATATCGAAGCACTCCTGGGAGACGGTAATGGTAAGAGTGGTATCTTCACCTGGCGCGAAAAGAATCGTAGGAAGGTACGATGGTTCCCATAGTCAGCTCCATTTCCGCGCTGTCGTTAGCCTGACGTTCGCAATCACGCTACAGCTAGCGTATTCTGTGTGAGCTCTTTCTCTTCCTGTGCTAGCTTCAATGTGTATATTGACGCTTCCATTCCGACCCAAAGGTGCGGCACGAACTCGTATAGTAAGATATTTTACTTTTATCCTTTTAATGGCTACTCCATTTTTTGAATCGTCAGTGTCACCCGAGGTTATTAGAGGTAACGGCTACTCTTTTTCGTGTGACTGGTGGAGTTTAGGCGTGATCATGTTCGAATGCTTGTATGGGTGAGGAATCTGTGGTTTGCGGCTCCGTTCACGTCGCTAATCGTGCGTTGACATAGACACCCACCGTTCATGAGCAACTCCGTGCGTGTCTCTGGTTGGCGATAAGCACAGGATTAGAAACAGGCTGACCATCACATTTTTCTAGCGGCATGTGACTCGCCAAAAAATTCTCAACTGGAGGCAGTCGCTCAAGTTTCCCTCACGTCCTCATGTTTCGCATGAGGGCATCAACTTGATGAAAGCACTACTCTGCGAACCCGAAGATCGTCTTGGGAGCCAGGCCTTCGCATCGGTTTTCCGACCTGATTCCCTCGTAATTCAGGCGCGCCGCAGCGGCTTCGTTGTATCGGCTTCTAGAACAAGTGATGGAGCTGAGATGATCAAGGCGTGTCTTTTCATACCATTTAGCCCGTGTGCTGATGGACATTGACGCATTAGGCTCACCCATGGTTCAAAGGCATTGACTGGAACAGTATTCACCGATATCCTGCACCGTATCGGCCCGAGTTGACGGATCCAGGAGATACCAGGCATTTCGACTCTGACATCCCCCCAGAGGCATGCGTCCATTCATTTATACGTCTTGCGTGCGCTCATCAAACACGTTGTCTCCTAGCCTCTGGCGCCTGTCAATGGCGTGCCTGCAAATGTCACCAAAGACCCGCTCTTGCGAGACGAGGTTCACGGGGAAGAAATTCTCAACGTCCGTAAGGCCCTTGCATTTGCGGGCTTTACGCACAAGAGTCCCCGCGCAATCAATTATACCCGGGCTGACCACGCCCTTGATGGATCCACGGGAGGAAGCAGCGGAGGAAAGCGTGAGAGAGGCCGTCCGCGTTGTCGCAGTGTCCACGACGCTGGCAGAGGTCGTGCCATTTCTTTGTAACCTGCGAACGGCGTGTGCAGTGGACCCCAATTTCAAGGGGGTGCGAGGTGTTTGATGACGCCGTTTGCGTTATGTGGCGTACGGCGAGCAGCGACCTTGCTGCAATGTTGATGGTATGGCGGTTTGACAAGATCTGCGGTGAATGCGTGCGCTCAAGTGGCATGTGGCCATTGACTCGTCTTCCCTTTCTGCTCACCTTTAATAATTCTGTCGTAGCTCCACTCCGCGGTCGCCTAGACTCTGGGGTGCTGATCTATTAAATCATAGTTTGTTCACCTTACGTCTCTATCGCCATCACGGAGCTGCAGAGCTGAGCGAGGGGAGTGTGTGGTTCAGACTCGGACGACGTACGCATGCTCATCGCCACTGCGTGGTTGAAGCATGATCTCGGGATACCGTGAATTACGTGACTCGTTCATCGTCCGGTATAGCTACTCGCCGCATCTCGCTCGGCAAGCCTTGCGGCCCTCTACCCACCCAAATGAAAAGATGGCTGTGTTGGACGCCGCGTCGGTGGACATCTATCGACGTTACCGTTGAACCTTGTCGCACCGGGGGGGATAACGCGCGCAGCCGTCGTAAAGGCCGAGCACACTAAGCCTGCAATGGTTAGCCTGCTTGGGCCTCTCTTGCTGAAGGCAACGATTTTACGATCGACAGCGTGATTGGACGATACGTGTATTGAACAAGTGCGTCGACGAGCCGTGCAAGCCACCAAGAAATACTAGCATAACGTTAAGCAGCCTCGGTACGTGCGATAAGCAAATAAATATTAACCTATGAACCCGAATGCCAACGATGAATGCAATGAATACTACACGGTTGATAAATAAAGGTCTATGTCGACGGCGAACAGAGCGCCGAATATTGGATACACCCTCGGTAAGAAGAAAGGCATGATGCAGTGCAAAAGAACGGTCTGGGCTACATTTGTTGATGTCGTCTAGTGGAAATAGTAGTCGTTGTGTTGGTAATGCCGGAACGGTCGTTAAACGTTGCAGGACAGTAAGGTGTCTGCGCTTCACTGTCTATCGCTGTGTTCGTCACTTGAGCCCTCTCTAAGAGCTTCCACGTGCACCCGTGCATGACGGCGCATGTTACTGAGCACGCTGAAGCTGCGCCCACAGCCCTCATGAGTGCAGACGAAAGCTACGCGCAGAGACGGTAAAATTCAGAGAAATTCACGGCAGTGGCAACACTCACGTTTCTCTCCTGTATGACTATTTAGGTGGATCTGGGAGACATGTTTAGGATGTGAGACGTCTGCACGTCGAAGTGACATGCACACCTTGAGACTACTAGGCCGAGTGAATCCCTTGCCACAATAATCACACTCGTACTTCAGCGTGGAAGACGAGGGCATGGAAGGTTGGCGAGACTCGGACACTGCAGGCGCGATCATCGGTTCTCGGTATTGATCCTTGGTGCAGCCTTCGGAATAGGACCCTGAGCCCCGTGACGAAGCACCCGTGGTGGTATAAGAGTAATTGTAGGTTTGTACGGCTAAATTTGAATACGAATGAGACCCTGACGGGATACATTGATCGTGAGACGCGCCGGCTCGTTGATCCGCCTGGGAAGTAGAACGAGCGTGGTACTGAGGATATAGTTGTGAATGATATTGACTTGAAGATGGTGATAGACCATCGGGAGCAGAGGGACGAGATCCAGTACGTCCGTCACAGCGCTGCTGAGTGGGATGCGAATAATAAGTGGCAGAAGACGGAGAACGCTAGACACGACAATTAGCCACCGACACGGAACGGATGAAAAAGGGTGCACCTGAACGCCCGGTCCGTCCAGTTGAGAGTCTTGACGACGTTCAGCGCGAGCGCTGGGCACGATCCATGGAGGAGTCAAGTTCATTGGAGGCCTGGGTGAGCGGGACAGTTCATCTGCATAGAGAGCTAGATTTACACTCTCGTTCATCACGCAACTGGCTTACCTCGGAACAAATCTCGAACGGGAGGGAGCGTCGGCCGTGCGTCCTCTCGATACATTCTCCGGTCAGACATTAGAAAAACAGGATGGGAGTTGGAGGGCAGAATGCTGCAAGCAGCGACGTTGCTTATATATGGGACCACGGTCATTGCATGCTAATCGTGGCCAGGTCGTAGGAGAGAGCAAGTCGCTATGAAAGAGGCTTGTCCAGCTTTCACTACCGCAATGCGGGAAAGTGAGAGTGGGAGATTCATGTACCCGTTACCAAGATGCCTGGGTCGGAGTCCGTGCTGACAGCAACCGTCCTGATCGTCGTCGCGATAAGTTGTTGCTGTGCATGAGCCGATGTTCAAGTTGATCCTCAATCCCGCGGTCACGGTGAGTCACGGTGGTGAACGAGTGGGCAACAGCGCACATTAACAAGCGAGCTGCCGGTGTTCGCGCGACGAAATGAAGAGTTCATACCCAAGTGGGTGAGGACACCAGGCGACCGGCGGAGCGAGTATAAGGTGCCTCTGTATGGCTAGGAACAGCCGGGTTGGCTGTAGCCTGCAGCGGATCAGCCGGCGAGAACATCATAGGTTGTCATCAAGGCTACATCTTCCGAACTAGGCTGACAAACAGGTCAACCTATTCTCATGTGGCTGCGGATCAGTATTGCCAACAGGCGTATTTGACGTGAGCACTGGAGAATCGCATTGTAATTGGCGGCAAGGGTAATCGCCGCTAGGACAATTTGTGGTTGGAGGGTGTATTAATTAAAGGAGTGCTCTCATGATTGACCAGACGAAGCCCCGAGGGCAGAGATTTCACAACATCACTCTGCCTGTCCAACAGCCAGCCGCTGTGCCTCATCTAGTGTGGCTGTTTTTAAAGAGAGGGCGTGGAGCCCTCGAGCAATCTCGTTCGACAACGCCGAGTAGACTAGTCGGTGCCGTTCCAAAGTTGACTGAGGAAGCGGATCAATTGTCGTGTTGGTAATGGGAGGGACGTAAAAACCTTTCCCTCGAATGCTGCTGAGATGATCTGCACTGCGAAATCTATAACGGCACCCGGTGGCAGCACGTGAGGGAAGTATTAGGAGGCAGCACCGAGAATGAGACTGACGTGTTTCGCCATTACCCCCACCTTGGGCCCTCATGGCAGCATGATGGCGGTGAAGGTGGGATTCGTTTGTAATGGAGAGTCGTGAGGGTTGGAGCAGAGCTGTTAGCTAAGAAACGGGTTAGAAGGCGTCCTCTGTGTGTTGATCGGTAAATCAACCTTGCCTTGTCGTGTATAGCGGTCTCAACTGGCCCGCGAGATCCAGATTCGCTCGTGGCGGTAGCCATGGTCCGGTGATGTTGATTCAACAAATGGCGAACTGGGCCCGTTCGGCGAGGGCGAAACATTCAAGGGGCGAGAACTGCACTGAATCTACTGTGCCATCAATACGCAGCAGCGTCGGCAGTAGTGGTAACAAGGAACGATACTCGCCTGGCGTGACCGGGCGTTTTTCAAAGCGCTGACACTGGCAAGGCCCGTCGGCCGACGGACACGACGAGCGGCGAGTAAGTGGCCGTCAGACGCAGCGAGGCGGTGGTCAGACCACGCGACCACGGCGACGCTGGCCGGCTGCACTGCTGGTCACGTGCACCCACAACAAGCGCGAACGCGCTTTTCACCGGTTTGTGCGTCACGACTCACGATGGTCCCCTCGAATGAAGAGCGGGAGATGACCACGCACCAGCGTAGTCTGGTAAATAACTGCTTCGAGGAGGGTCAATATGAATCCGGCATGGCCGTCCTGGACCAATTGCGATCTTCGTCCTTCAAACCACCTTCGTAAGTCTCCCTGAATACTATTCATAGTACCCGGTCTCATCGCCCCGGAGCAGCGATCATGTCCGACAGCTCCTTTACATAGCTCTCTTCCCTCCGCCCCCTGCGGGAGGGGACCAGACAGCCCAACAGGAACAATTCCCTCTTTCTCCTGGCAAGGGTTCTCCCACAAAACAACAACCCGCCCTGTCCAAGGCATCGCTCTCTCCTTCTGTGCCTGAATCTGAAACTGCACAACGCATCCTGTTCTCGTTTCTGGCTACAAATTCGCCCGGGTCCTTATTTAGAGCTCTGCCCCGATATCCAATAGACGATGCAACTGACAACGATATATCGGGACAGATCGATAGCGGCCATGACGAGGACTCACTCATCGCTCGAGAGTCCCTATGTCTCAGGAACTGTAGAAATTGTTGGGTTGTTCTCAAGGAAGGGTTTATACAGCGTAAACAGCTCTTGCCTCATGATTCGAGAAAGAAGCGCGGAAGAGGTGCCTATGATACCGAACACGCCATCCTCCGTCAAGGCAGTGACACGCCAGCAGTAGTCGCCGAACATGCATGGCCAATTCTGCATTGGTTTCTGTCCTTGTTTGAGAAGGATCAATCGGTGGAATCACAGAAGTCTGGAGGTAGGAGCCCGATTCACTGGTAGAGTCAGAAATAACCCCTCCTTCGGTGCAGAAATGTACTCCCCGTTTTTATTGTCGCAGATTCCTCCTCCGAGGGGAGGGACTGGCCCACGATGGGACGCAGGTGCTCCGCTCGATGTTGTCTTCCACTCTATCCGGCAGGAAGACACCGAACGTCGTGCAATGGCTACTCGGCTACTGACTCTTGTGCGTCTTCACGTCACCTCGGATAGATTTACCGCACAAATTGAGGTTTTCCGCAGCTCATCAACCTCAGTCACTCTGGACTTTTTGATGGGACTCTGTTTGCAACAACACTGACGACACGATTGTATACCTCCTCCCCCCTTATTACTCAAAATTTGATGGAGGGCTTGCCGAAGACAGTACCGGTGCTCACTTTTAAAATCTCTGTATGTCAAAAATTCCTGTCGTCGTCGTCATCGTCGTCGTCGTCAAGCTCTGCAGGGACCAAGCCCCGACCTAGGCCTCTCCCTAGGCGTGGATCGCGTCGTGACTTGGAAACCATATCACCTACTGGGGACAATGATACGGGTCGAGCAGCATCCAGCATTTCCGCTCGGCCTACGCTAGCGACGCTTTCAGAAATAGTTCAACTGCTCTCTAGTAGTCAGAAGACAACGGGTTCGGTACCACCGGTACTTAACATTAAGTACACCCTTCTCGTGTCATACGCACTACTCCAGGGGCCACTCCCTCCCGAGGAGCGAGACGACGACTGGAAGATCGCACTATCGAACGGCAGGTTGAAGCAGCTTATCGACGAACAGTTTCCTAGCGATAGCAAGTATCATAGAGCTCTCACGATTATCTCTACTTCTTGGTCTGCGGTTTAGCGACATGGTCTATAATGCGAGGAGCTCCGTCGTTTCACATTTCCGTGGATTTGGCCCATCACCTTGTAAGAGTATTTCTATGTGTCTGGTGCCACGGGAGAGCAGGTGAAGGTCAGCTGTCCGATTCACCTTCCTCACTGATCCATGCCTCTTCTTCGACTTCCACATCCAACAGATCTCCATCTTCAATGCCAGTGGTGTTTTTACCTCTATTTTGTTGGTCGCGGTATATCTGGGCAAGAAATTGGGAAGTGGTCGCGTCTTCGGGTCGTTTATCCTCTCTGACGCGAAGGAACCGCGGAAACCGCAGACTAAGACCCCTCGCAGAAGAAACTTCACCGAGCGCAGCTAGTGAAACGGGGCTAAGCGTGATGCTTGGTCATCACAACCCACACCGGTCAGGAAGGAAAGCTGTGAAAAGCGTAATTTGCTTACTCTGCACCTCGGATCTCCCAGACTTCCCGAGGCTTAAAATAAACGTCGGGTCTGAAGCCTGCGTTCGAGAACCGTGCATGAGGGTCAATATGTTCAGTTCCAGGTGACAATAGCGCTAACCTCCATATTCACAGCCTCCCAAAACGTGATGAGAGCAGATATCGGTGTTTTCGGTGTACCTCTCAGTCAGTTCCTGCCGTTTAGAATGAACATCACCCATGCCATAGCCATACAAGAAATATTAGTCATACCCTGTAAAATGCGTCGGAAAACCCTGATCGGTCCGTTACTCGGATGCATATAAGCAGATTATAGTGCAATGAACCTTACCAGACATGCATTTGCATATAGCAATCAGTCGTTCCTTCGTGGGGTCCCAAACTGCGAGCAAGACGGGGCTCCACCACCCTGCTTTGCGTCCATTTCCATGCCATGCTCCGACTGGGACCAAGTCGAGCGTATCGCCGAGACCATCTACGTAATCTTTCTTGAGCTTCAGCCACGCGGAAGTTCGCTTATCTGAAAAGTTGTCATAGAATTCCCCGGACAGTCCTTGAAAGAGCTGTCAGACATTTACTCACCAGGCTCATACGTAGCTGGCAAGGGACGTTTTCGACTCTTGCCCCTGCGATGGTTGGTAGTTTCCGAAATTTCACCATTGTCTAGAAGCTGATCCGAAAGTGAGGGCATGCCAAGACGATGAGCCATTCGAAAACGAACTTTGATCATGAGGCCTTCACATTGACTTTCGACGGCTTCTTTCCAGAATGCCTCGACATGATCTCGCCCTTCCTCACTTTCGCAGCTGTTAACATGGGCGAAGTGGGCTGTGCCTGGTTCCCCTGGTGCCAGGGCTGGGAACCGAGTTCTCAGTAGATCCCGTCTTTCCCGGAACGATCGTTCCAAGAGAATCTAAAGGGAAGAATGCAACGATCTCAGGTTGAACCTCATGGACATGATGGTGAGGCGGAACTTACTTCGCCATCAAGGTACATCAGGTCAAATGCAAATACACGCACTGGTACTTTGATATCTCGGATATCCACATCCTTCCTTGCTCTGTTAGAAAGTTCTTGGAAAGATCTGAGGCCGCCGCCGTTCAGATCTATGGCAACGATCTCCGAATCGATAATAAAAGACTGCAGGTTAGAGGTCCTTGCAAACATGCCGCTGACCAAGGAGACTACATCAGGATACTGGAACCCAGGGATGAGATTAGTATATCTGTATGTACGAACTTGAGAATTTTTTACTTTATCGGTCATGTTTTCTAGATGCCGAGAGAAAATGTAGACAGATAGGCACTCGTTAACCGATTTTGAAGCATGAATCTGTGCACGCTGACCATCGTACTTGAACTCCGCTGTGAATGGCATATCATTTAGCCTATCATATATCTCCTCAAGTGATCGAGCTGGAGAGCCTAGTGTGGGATGAAGGGGGATGCCTGACTTAAATTTTTACTAATCGGACTTGAGTCATGAATGTAAACTGCCTCACCAACGGTGAGCGGGACCCGCATAGGGAGTCCATCGAGTCCACCCGCAATGACTCCAGCGATAATATGGTCGTAGTTGGGATGTTGGACGTACACCCGTCTGACGAGTGCCTCGGCGTTCGCAAACATTAGCAGAAGGTCGTTGCGCTGAGAATCAATCCATTTCTTTGGCTTGCCCGATGACGATTGGATGGATTGGAGAAACTGCGGCATCAGATGTAGCGAAGAATCGCTTGGAATGGGTACGCCCCGGTTCGGAGGCGGAGACAAGACCAGGGCTCTGGCAAGCGCTGTCAAAATGGATGTCCGGACAGCACCTACGCGGAGGTTCTGCGACAGCGTGCGGACCAAAAATCTCGTCTCTTCTCCCCTCGCAGCGACGAGCAATTGCTCTACAACGGATTGCTTTTGTCTCGCTGCTCCTTGGCCTTTGAAGTGGGCAATTTTCAACATTGACTGGTATACGTCCTCTACAAGTAAAGGAGGGTGGGCCATGAGTGTGCGAATGTTGGACTTGGCCTCAAAGGCAACATCCCCTGGGTCACCCCAGGAGTTGTATAACCTTCGGAACGCCACAGAGGTGAGACCGGATACATGTTGTATGGCCTTCGAGATGACGGAGGCACCTATGCCGAGTTCGAGTCGAGAATAAGCGGGAGAGAGCGAATTGGACAACAGATAGAGTGCCGGCAACAGGGACGCAGGATGATATAATATGAGACATCTCAGAGTGTTGGTGAGCGCGTTGAGGATGGCGATGCGAGAACGAGTGTCTACTAAAACGGCTAGGGTATGGGCAAGGAACGAGTACGGTGCTGGAGAACCGATCGGCCAGGGACATTCTTGCACGGGATAATCTAGCGGGTCGATTGCGACTGGACTGTAGTCAACATCGAGCTGAGTCGGACGGAGAGCAAGAGCCAAATTCGTCTGACGCCTTGACGGCAGAGATGCCGTAGGAGCTTTGCAAGCACCAAGAGGGGATGTACTGGGATCGTGAGATGATGGCGGCACTGGTATCAGCATCGAACCTTGTGAATTGGGTTCATCTCCTAAATCAAGCTGGATGGGGTTCTCTCGGGTTCCGTGTCCGTCCTGCCATAATGTATGGACAAAATCGTTCGTTGACCCGAGAGAGGCAAATGGAACGACGTCCGAAGACACCTTGCGAATCTGGCGGGACGATGCCGTTGTCGCAGTCAGCTTACCGTCGATGGAATCGGCGGGGCGGAAATATGCGTCGAGGATGGCTTGATCCGATGCCAGTTTAGTCCTTTTTCTACTCGATGTTAACGGGATGGACGGAGTACGTTTCGACATGGGTGCCAGACGCTGCGGATTGAGCGGGGAGGAGATGGCCGTAGCATCAGACATAAGTACGTCATGCGTCGATCAGTGCAGGCCCTTTTTGGGATACTTAAAAGCTGGGAATCCGTCTCATCTCCAAGCCTCTCCTCCGTCCAGCGATGCGGCGACAGCGGCAAGCGTCGCGAAATGTTGTGACAGTAAGGTACGACTCGACAACCGGATTGAAAAAAGGAAAACATATCGGCTAGGCATCGCCTACAGCCGCGATCAATCGTTGTGCGCCACGACTGGACTCTGTGCCGCATTGCTTTCCGCAACTTTATCCTCCGGCGTCGTTCGGGGTATTGATGATTCCGTCCCGCTTGGCAACCGTATGAGGTCCCCTTCGACGAGGACGATGGCGTTTCTTCGCAATTTTAGGGTACGTGCCTCCAAGATCTGCCCTAACGCGTCGAGGCATCACTGTAACAGGTATGACGCCCGTAATGTCCCACTCCTGACTGCCAGGCGAGCCAAAGCTGGTACGTTCCGCATGTAATGCTGGGAAGTCCGGAGCTGGGCTATGCTCAGCATCTATACTAAGTTTGTTGCACTACACGCGGCCAGTTGGGTGACCCAAGTGTCCCAGACTTGGACCAACTGTCACGATCGAGCAACCGGTCTCATTTGTCAGACCGTATCGGAGGTCAGCACTGGGCCTCACCCGCCGTGCACACTAGCATCGCCACGATGCTTTTTCGTTCATCTGAGAACTTTAGGATTGATTCCGATTTGATGGTTGAATCGGCGAATGGTTACCAGAGAGTCCATCCATGGGAGAGTAATCCCATCACTCTATCTTACTTTGGTTAGACGACCCGGCGCGACAGTAATTATAACTTGTCAGGGTCGACTTATTCAACCATTTGTCGGGTGCCAGATCAGTCCCGCTACTTATCAGGCACATTGGAGGGTAACATGCTCCGATCGGGCAACCTCAGACGAGATCTCGTACAACCGGTTACGACCTCTGAGTTATGTTTGTTCGTGCCGCACTCACCCTGTGCGGCGCGGCCGGCAAATTGCTCAGTCCACCGTTTATATGAAGTAGCGGCCCCGGAAATGCTTATGAACCCAAGGGGCCCAGCGCCTCGACAAACGTCCCGTCCTTCCTCCCCACCCTTGCCATGAGCGATCGACGCGGATATTCTTATCCTCCCCCAGAGCTCGACCGGGGTCACCAATGGGCGACTGGTACCCAACAGTCCTCTCCAAGTCGTTATCCCGCATCATCGAGTGCTTACCAAGGGGCGTCGGCCAGCGCCTATCCTGCGATGGCGGGTGCTGCGCACAATTTAGCATCAGTGCACCAATCCGTTCAATATGGGATGAATGACTATACCGGAGGTTACCCGTCATCGGTGTCGACCCAGTATATGGCGGCGACACCGAACGCTTACCCTCAGCCTCGCCAAAGTTATTCATCTCCAAACCACGCTCACCAGGCACCAAGCACCGTGCCTCATTACACGGTACCATCACAACAATATCCCGCATCGCATCAGCAGTCCAGTATTCACCAGACCACCCCGTATTATGGCCGCGATTCTCAGTACCAACAACCACAATATCCAGCATCGCCGTCGCGTCCGTTCTCGTGCGACCTTTGCGCACTGTCGTTCAATAGGCAGCACGATTTGAAACGTCATAGAGAAACACATTCAGGAGAGAAACCCTTCCTGTGTAATGGGGGTTGTGGAAAGACCTTCACACGCAAGGATGCGCTAAAGAGGCACCAGGTATGCTTACTTTCTCGCTGTCGGGGAACGTTCTACTTACCATCTTCTAGTTGGTGAAACACTGCGGATATGAGGAGGAGGTATCTTGACGACCAGCTGTCGTAATCGTCTTCGTGGACAGGTCCGTCCTTTCAACGATATGTCATCGCGTGTGACTGATGAGTCGTCTGCCAGTTTGGAACCGCTATATTTCATTAGTATCACATTAATCTCGTCCTGATCGCCGAGGCCTCAGTGACGGGCAAGAACATATGTTCCCCCTTGCATACGTACTGTAAATTATGAACATACACGTATTCTCCAAATTGGAGGTGAAGGCGATGCGCTTTGCGTTTGCTCATGTAATACAATTTGTTGAATTTATAACTATTGTTCAGGTCCGTGATTGATAACTTTCTCTAATATCCACGCATCTTGGGGGATGACCTTCTTGTAGTAGTTCTTGTGAACACTAGTCTCGCTGAAGCCATGGCTCTCGTAGAACCTCTTTGCGTCTCTATTGGAGACCTGTACGTGAAGAGATATGCGCTTGATCTGGGGCTTGTTATGGACAGATGCAGCCTCCATGATGCGCTGCAGGGCCTGAGAACCCAGCTTTCTGGATCGGTAGGGCTTGTGATGCGAGCGTCATCTCATCCGATACATCTTGATCGAAATGAAACTTACGGCGAGAATGCCCAAGGTTGTCAAGTATAGTTCTTTGTTCTCGAGTTTGCAGCAGATATTCCCGACGGGGACATCATTGTAGTAAACTACGTTCCTGATCATGTGAGAAAGGGTATTCAGAAGGACCACCTTATTAAATCGACCAACCGAGCTGACAAAAAGGTTCGACCTCGGGCAGCAAGACATCTTGATAGTACTTGTCGCTATACTTGACGGGAAAGAGGACGGAATTGAGCTTGCGGACCGTCCCGATGTTTTGGTGGGTCAATGACGCGAAAGAGACGCGTCCTGCGGACTCTGAGCGTGCCATAGTGCGCCTCTGCAGAGTGCGATGAGGGCTGTGCAGCTAAGTCACGACGTGACTGTGCGTGGGAACCTTCCATATCCAAGAAAGGGGGACACAGCCTGCTTGGGAACACTTTTGTGGTTGCTGTTCAATTCTTTCTTATCAACCCCCGTAAGTACGATGAATCAGTTGGCGCGTACTTACAGGGTCCAGCTGTCAGATCAGGCTGCTCCCAGGAGAATTTCTGCGGTGCGCTCATCATCAAAGTTTGACAGCACACTGCAATAATTCCTCTTTGACCATCCCTTTAAAATCGAGGGGCCAACCCACGTAAGTCCACTACGTTGCCTGTATTTGCGATAACGAACACGACAAAACCTTGTTGGTCCGACTTATGATGGCCATATTTATCACGTCGTCATGGGATGCGTCCCTTTCCAGTGCTCTCCGGAGCAGTCCTCGACGCACCCAGGGAATACCGGTCGTCAGTCAACTTTGAGCTCTGGTCGATAGCAGCGGTTGTGCTACAGTCTCAGCACACTAGGAATTAGCGCCTTATTCTTCCTGGGAGCAGGACTGACATACGCAGTGCCTGCGAACTTAGAAGTTCCGACTTGTGGATTCCCTCGTTTTACAGCTTTTTTTAAAATTCACATGTGACCTTTTAACCCATGCCAGGAAGTTAAACTCACATCGAATTGGCAACCTCTCACCGATTTCTTGATGTACCTGGTTGGTTGATACTATCCCTGGCACCAATCATGCACTGCTTTTATTTGGACTCCCGATCATGGACAAATCGGTGTCATTCCTATCATAGATCCCGACATTGAGCCGGCCGGTCCGGCCGTACTTCTTTTCATATCCTCTGGCGTCCTGCTAAAGCTTCATCCGCTTTGTGGCACACTCTCGGACACCACAGCCGCGTGGTTCCAAGATCTGGTTGCCTGACTTGTTTATAAGCCGCATTGGTCTCTCTTGGTTCCTTGAACACCAACCATATAGTGTCCAATCGAGATGTGGTATGTCGGATGCAGTGATCTTTCTTGCCTTGCCAACATCACGATCACTCAACGGAAATTTTTTAGGTCCGGGTCATGCGTGGTTGGGGATTTGATAGGTCAGCATGATTGCTGGTGACCCGTCCCGTTCAGCATCCAGCAGGCGTGCGAGCACTCCGGTGGTTAGCATGGAACGGTGCGCTAACAATTGACCTGCAATTGACCAGATATCCGCAGATAAGTCATAATCGTCCACGGCAATGCTTGGTTGTCGTTGGTTGTCAATAAACACCAGCACAGAATTCAACGTGACTTTCTCCTACCCACTTCTGGAGATCCAAATCCGTCTTGCTGCCTAAAGCCGGCCCCATCTGATGCTTTGCTGTGCCTTGAAACCTTTTCCTCCAGCAGTGGACTCACATTTGCTATGAGGTGGTATTTCGGCGGCAGAAAACTAGCGATCTGGTGTGGATGTATGTCGTCCTTACAAACGTCTTTTTGCTCTGTTCTATGCGAAGTCCTGAACACTGTCGTCTTCATCTCAATCATGCGCGGCATTGAGTGCGTAGGCGAGCTTTCCAAAGTGCTCCGAGGAATACAAGCTGATCATTCTTTGAATGCTCAGCAAATGATATCTAGTGGGCTTGGTCCGTTTACTCGCCTCTGTCGGTTAGAGGTTCGCAGGAAATTCTTCGATATTCAGAAAACTGTACTCCAAGTCACGAGGAACGTGCCCATTCCAATTCAAACTCTTGCAAGGGCACCATCTGTTCTAAGTACCCGGCCACGCGCAGAACAGTACTCGAGCGTCTGGTTTTATTTGCGATGCGCAGAAGACGAGAAACCTGCAATTGGAGGCACGCACCTCGACAATCGTCAGACCAAACACGGATTGGAAGGGCTTGTTTCTGTTTGAAAAGCCGTAACATGCGAAGTGAACCCATTCGTTCCTCCCGTCAATCTCATACACAGTGCTACAGTGAGCGAAAATCCATGTTCGACCTCTCAAATGTCTGGTCTGGACATTCCTCCGCTGCGGACATGCAGTCGGCGTGGCGTTTCATCTGGACTACGATTGTGACTTGATCCGGGATCGCTTCTTCACATGCCTTTCCCGCGTAACGAGGCCTGGATGAATTCGGCTGCCACGCGTGTCCATGATGTCATGTCGTCGTTTAGCTTGATCGACTGTCACAAACTGACGGTCGAGCATGCGGTGGGTCATATCATCATGTCCTCTGTTTCTCAGCGATCAGCCGCGGAGGCAGATCTCTCGCACGAGATACAGTGTTGGTCGCACGATATCAACGTGATAACTCCCTTCAAGTTTTCGATTTGCGCACCCCTGGAGCGGAATCGATTGGGGTCGATGTGATATCACCTGTTTGGCTGGTTGAAACGACCCTCGACGACACCGATTACATGCACGCTATCAAGACGATCAGGACGATTAGAAGTGAAACATGCGGGCACGTCAATGTACCTGACCAAATGTAGTTCCGCGGATGTCCTTGGGAACATCATAGCATCCGTACAGCTCCTTCACCGCGGACGTATCCCATTCCAGAACTGGCTTCATTATCAGGACGGTTTCGTGACAACTCAAAGTGGGGTACGCAATAGGATCGATGTCACCCTCTAGCCCTGATTTATGCACGGTGCTGTGTGAAGGACCAAAACTTCACCTGCACGTGGCTGCCACCCGAAGTAACTGACGCGGGTCGCACGGGAGGGAACGGCAACGGGATTAGCATTGGGTACACTGATAAGATGTGGCGGCGTATAGATCGAAACGTGAACAGGCGACGAGAAAGTGAAGGGGTACAAAACAAAGAGCCAAGATAGCTGTCACTACAGGTCCACAGAGTGGTATACGTATACAATGTCAGACTGTTTGCTACATCATGGGCATAACTTCAACGTGATTTGGTCGGGGATGAGGGGGCGCGATGGCGGCGTTTGCGGGGAGAACGTCGTAGTTCGTCGAGATAGACGTCGTCGTAGCTGCGAAAGACGCAGAGACCGTTTTCGTAGTCGGCGAGGGTGGCCCAGATGCAGTGCCAGGATCGGTCTTCACGAAACTTGAGTGCCACGCCGATGTGATTCTGGTCCCATCGCTGCTCTCTCTGTTTCGAGTCAAATGCCTTGTCGGTCAAGGTGATGAGAACGCAGTCCTCGATGGTGAATGCAACGTCCAGTCGACCATCGGCAGCGTCGAGGAGTGACGCTAGAATGGGGTCCATTTCAAGCGATTTCGGAAGACCGCTGGATGACAAGAGGTGAGCTGGGTGGCAGCACCAAGGCAGGTGGACTCACCGATGTCTCGGGTCGTAGCCGTCGACGAGGATCTGGTAGGTGGTATGATCTGAAAAGTGCAGCTGCATGCTCGGGTGTTTGGACGAGCGGTGGATTTTCGCCAGGACCTTTCCGACGAGGAGAGACGGATCGACGCCGAGGCTATCTAGGCGGAGGGGGATGGGACGGCGGGGCATCACTAGGGACGAGGGAGTGCTGGAGCCATCCGAGCTGGAAGACATGGCGCATGAAACGATGATATAGGTCGGGTGTGGGATGTGGAGGGGGTCCACATGTGGACAATGGGTGGAAAAAGAATATGACAGTGACGAGATTCGAACTCGCGCGGGAAACCCATCACGGATTGAAGGATGGACCTAAACGTGACGCCGTAACCACTTGGCTACACTGCCGTGTACAGGTGGTCGCCGGTGGACAATGCGGAAGAGGTGGCTGGCCGTATTGGGCGATGGACTTGCCGACGGTTGTGAGCGGGCCACAGACGAGGACGACCATGCAGCACCCGACGCACGCCCGTCCCATCGGTCCACGCACGCTGCCCCGCTCCCAGTCCCCCTCCATCCCGGAGACTCGTCCCCTCCACATTCGCAAAGTCGCCCAAGATCCCTCCTCCCTCCGTCCACCATCGCCCTCATCAGTCCCGCTCTCCTCCTCCCCGATCCCTTCCCGCCCCCTCCTCCCTGGCGCTACTCCGAGGGCCAACGGCGCTCGCCCGAAGCTGCAGCTCCCCCTTACTGGCGCTGTCAGCGAGTACTACGCAGGTCCCTCCCTCATCCCACCTGGCCTGGATGGCGAAAACCCCGGCGGCGCTACCGTTCGTCCCTCAGACCAGATCCAGACTGCCCACCCACCTGGCTCAAACGACGTCAGCGAGAGCACCATCGATCAGCTCGTCGCCACTTTCGATAGGGCCACCATCGACTCGTATACCCCCACCGAAGAGACCTCGACACGTCAGGCATTCGGACGCTGGTCTGATGCTGTCTTGGAAGAACAAGCTAGATTGGGCGAAGGCCAGGGGGGTGCAGTCCACAAAGTCAGGGATATCCGAACGAATAGAATATTTGCTCGCAAGACGATCACCACTCGCGAAGCGCCTTTGAAGCAACTAGAACGTGAACTCTCCATCTCCTCTACTTGCAAGCACATCAACATCATTCAATTCTACGGTGCCTACATGTCCCCCTCTTCTAGCGAAGTAAAGGTTATGATGGAATTCTGCGCCGGTGGGAGCTTGGAAGCTGTCAGTAAACGTATCAAAGAACGTGGCGCACGCATCGGTGAAGGTGTTGCCGGTCGGCTGGCGGAAGGGGTAGCTTTGCTCGCGGTCTCTTATCACTCACCCTCTGACGTACACTTTAGGTCCTACAGGGTCTTGCCTACCTTCACTCTCTTCGAACAATTCATAGGGACATCAAACCTTCCAACATTCTCGTCACGGGAGAGGGCGTAGTCCGCTTAATCGACTTTGGGGTTTCCGGAGAGCTTGTCAAGTCGATGGCAGGGACCTTCACTGGTACTAGCTTTTACATGGCTGTGAGTTTATTTGCTCTGTAAATTTCTCTCTTGTTTACCTGCCACACAGCCTGAGAGAATCAGTGGAAAGGAATACAGCATTCGGGCTGATGTTTGGTCAACAGGCATCACGCTCTTGGAACTTTTACAAAATCGATACCCATTTCCAGATGACCTAACTTCGATCGAGTTGCTGGTCCACATTACCCAGGGCGAGGTAAACTGCATGACCAACCGCACGTTCTGTTTGTTTATATACCGCTTTCCAGCCTCCACAGCTCACCGATGAAGCTGATGTGAGATGGCCCACCGAAATGAAAGACTTCATAAAGCAAACGTACGGTTGATTGCGACGTTATGCACTCGCTCTAACTGTGTGGCCTCTAGTCTGATCATAGACCATACCCTCCGCCCTACCCCTAAAGAGTTGTTGACACACCCGTGGATCGCCAGCGTCATGAAGAAAGAGGTTCCGATGGCAAGGTGGATTCGTGAAGTTTGGGGATGGCGTTCCACTCACTCTAGCAATTCGTACGTCCTCTCGTACTTAGTGCGACATGCTACTGATGTTCTGCTCGTTAGCACCTCTGGCTCTCGCCCTAGCTCTAGTCGGGGTCCTCGCACTTCAACACCCTAGAAGTTCTTCGACAATGCTTCTTCGCTCGCAATTCTTTGTGTCGTGTCTGCAACAACTACTCTTGTACTCATCTGCTTCTGGTTGTTCCTTTGCCAAGCCAACAACCTCGTTCGTCGCGATCTACAACAAATACGCTTTCACATCAGCCCCAATCTCGCTTATCCGTTTGCAATGTCATGAATGGTATCAATGTATGGACTGTCAATTACAGAGGTCTTCTTGGATGTTTTCAATTAGAACATGCGAGTGCTCGATGTTACCCAACTATTGAAGCCAGTACAGGGTGATAGCAACTAGAATTGATGCCGTGAGGTCTCATACGAAAAAGATTTACATGATTGACTTTGGAGGGGTCTGGTAAGGCAGGGATGGATTAGGGACCCTTTGCATTTATGACACCTCGTGCAGGTGGACCTCCCTTGTTCGATGGAAGACATCGAGAGGGCTCTTCACTCGCTTCTGTACACTATGCTCCGCGGCTTGCTTCGATGAACGAGCAGATCCGTATATATAACACCAAACATCATGTCAATCACCACGAGGTTTCGGACCAGAGCCGACCCGAAGTGATTATAGCAACGTCACGGTATATTCATTGCATCGCTAATCGGAAGGGCGTCTGTCGCCGCCCAGCGAAATCGCGGCACGTAATTCTGTCCTCTCCGACGAGTACTCTGGCATGGGTTGATAACGTCCGATGCGTCAATCAGTACGATCGATCTTCTGAGGAATGTGAGCGGGCTATCAGAATCATATTTGTTCCAGTCGCCGCGGGCCCCCCCAGACCACCGGGGGATCGACGGACCGTATCATCGGAGGCACAGAAGGCCAGACCGGAACGAAAATACCCCAAGTTGACTTTATCAGGACAGATCCAATGCCTGACGTTGAAGGAGCCCTAAAACAGGGACTGCAAGACCCGTGCCACGAATAAGTTCCCCACCTATTCCCTATTCTTGGTACCTTGCGATTCAGATCGGCGACTTACCACCGCTCCTTAAGATTCATCACCCATTTGATCAGTCGCCTCCACGTGTTTCCTTCGGGCGTATCGTAGAATACGATACATATAAAATAAAAAAAGTCTATTCATGGCCTGGCAGCGAAGACGGTGATCCATTGGGACCCGCACGACAACGGGTGAGCGGAACATATCGACATGACAGATGCCTCCGTTATGCCAGCCGTGCTTCAAGGAGAATGACGCCTCCGTTGTGCACGGCGCCGCAGCGTCAGAGGCGCAACACTGAATCGAGATCCGCCCAGCATATAAGGGTACTGTCAACGAGACAAAAAGAAGCGTACGTGTGACGAAGAGAGGGCACAGCAGCCTCACCTTGCGCAGAATATACACTGGGGCTCGCTAACCGTGATGGTCATGCGACGAGCAACATGTTCATTTTCGAAAGCGACCATATAAGCGATCCCGCGAACATTTGCTAAGCGACGACGCCTTTAGGCATCCGAGTCGCGATCCTCGAATCGCTTGAGCGCAACTCCCGGGAGAAGGCTTCATTTTGCTGCCGGCCGATCAACTTCAGGTCCGCTCTACAGACGTTCGACAACTCGAAACGCTTGAACACCTTCATTGTCTCACAAGTCCTCCGCTGAGAGTCATCCCTTTCGCTGTCATACCTCCCCGAAACTCAGTCTCCCGTGTACTGCTACACTCAGATCGGTTGAGAGCACTATCCCCGTACTGAGACAGGCCCTCGAGTGCCTGAATCGTAGGCACCCCTTAGATTCTGATCTCTCCGGTCTGCTCCGTGACAAAACAAACGAAAAAAAAAAATCCAAACGTCATAATCGGCCTGTCTCGTCGCCGTATTCTTCAGGTACATCGCCCTTGCCAGCTATTGAGGGCTCCGTTGGCACTTTCAGTAATTCGTTTCCCAGGTTTCCATGATCACAGGTAAGTTTCATCTTTTCCTATCAGTCATTCGATCAGGGCTTAAATGCGGCTGAAACGTGTCACTCGATGCTGACCTGTACTTATGGAGCTAATCAAAATTTATTGGTAGTGGCACTGCTTACGCTTTAGCGGAACTAAGGAGGCTGGACCAGTCATTGGTGTCGAACCGGGACAGCTAACGAGGTATAGGCTTCCGGCAGAAGTCAAAGAAAAAGAAAAGAAGCAGGATTATGGCACCCGACACCGATGCATCAATTGAAGACTTTTCCAAGGTAACCGGACAGTTCCTGAGCCCGCCAACGACCAAATCCGTTCCTTATGAAGTCGTCCCGGTACTGGTGAAACGGGAACATTACATAAGTTCTGGAGAGTCAACGCCGTTTCACTGAATGAACATATTCGCACGGAAAAGACGGGACGGAGGAATTCCTGAGTCTAATCCAGTGTTCTCGATGCGGTCACACTTCATGTTTCTGTACTTATGTGGTAGAAGACTGCCGGCAAACTCCAGACGGCGGAGGTACAAGGGATTAAGAGCTCGTACGCACGCTGTCAAAGTAGCCTTACTTTGAGTGAAAAAGAATAAAACTATGGTTCTGCGCTGATCTGAGTCTAAAGCCTGAGAGATAGAATCAGGCCATCGACTACTCGGACCGTAGATCGTGATAAACAGCAACATGCTCCAAGTACATGATCTTTGATGCAGCGGGAAAGGAGGAGCTTGCCTGGGAAACCGTGTAGTCTGGATGAAAGGCCCCTGGGATTTGCAAGTGTGAACGCCATGTATTTGAATTGGAGCATCACGGACTTCACGTAGTCACCTACCATGAACCGTGAAGGCCTCGGTCTTAGGTGGACGAGAACACAAGTATCTCGGTCGACCATCCCGGGTCATTGCCTGTTATTATGATTCAATCAGTATGTCTTGGTCATAAACGGATTCTTTTTCCAGCTGCTTGGAACAGGTACTTACGAGGCTATGGGAGATTTGTCAGGATTGCAGGATGGGCTGAACTCGTACCAAGCGTGCATGCGCCCCAACACAGGTCAGGTCAGATCAGACTGAATGGGACAAGGATGTCGATCGAATCGTGATGCACATACACCGGGCGATCAAATTGGTCGTGTCACAAGTCGCAGTGCCTCGTTTATTTCGGCGACAGAGGGAGTGGTACCGTAACCGAGCAGGGTAAATAGAATTTGTGGCACCTGGCATTTGATTGAGAACAAGCAACGAGAACACCTGACCGAATGATATAAAATGCCGCGGGGATGGAGATTAGGGTGGAGACGGGAGACACGCTGGAAAAGACGGTGTATGTACGTGAACAAACACGACTGAAGCCGTACGGGGACCTGGGGTGTGTGGACTGTATGAGGTGTAAAACCTTATATGCATGCATGCTGAATCACACCGGAACACCATGGCGCTGATAGCGGCATTCACATGTGGGCGTTTCTGATTACGGTAGGAATGAGGAAGTTGTACGGCGCCTCTGAGAGGAGTGCGAGTTTGAATTATTGGGTTATCGCAGTCGCGCATGTTACGGGGATGGCAGTGATAGTGTTGAATGGCGGACATGAACGTGACACTGACATGGATTGCATGCAGGAACATGTGTCATGTCGGGGCGTTTGTCGCCGACGGGTTTCCTGAAGTGGACAAGTGCGCCGCGATCAATCATAGAAATCCCACCAAATCACTCGCTTTTGGGGTTCTGCGAAGCACAAGGCAGACTTTTGACAGGATGACGCCCCCCGTTTTGGCATGGATCGTCTAATTTGCAGGAGGACGCCTGCACTCCCCGAGGGATGCGCCTGGACGCGCCCGTCCATGTTGCGGTATGTACGTCGTGTCGAATGTTGTGTGTATTATCTGTTGACGTGGAAGTCGTGCAGAAAATTGTTATTAAAAAAAAACCCCACCTTCCGTATATACGAAATTCTGTTATGGCAGACTGAAAATGCCATCTGTTACAACGCAACACGACCCTTAGATCTGAATTTAGTGATCCAGACCGATTTCCGGGCCCGTGACAATGGTGTCGTCTCCGTCCATTTTCCACCCTTTGACCTTCCCTGCTTCTTCCTCGCAGTGTTCTGTATAAAAAACTATGAAGGATCAGCCTCCCGAAGATATACTTCCCACCGAAAGCTCCATGTCCGATAGCGCTACATAGTCCGTACCTCACTTCCCCCTTCTCGCCGCGCTGACCCTTCCCCTCCAGCCCCTCCACCCCTAACGCCTATATCCCCCCCGCCAGCTATTACTCCCAGTCCCATGGCCACGGGGGTGGTCACGTTCACGTCGTTGCACCCCAACCTCGCAGTGAAACACAACAGAGGAAACGTCCCAAGTATACCAGAAGCAAGACGGGCTGTCTCACCTGTCGCGTCAAAAAAATTAAGGTGAGCGAGCACGCACCCCGCCGTCAACCCGAGCTGGACGGCGCTCCACAGTGTGATGAGACCAAGCCTATTTGTATGCGGTGTACCCATGGTCAGCGCGACGTAAGTACACGCGTCCGTGTTCGGCACACGCTCACCGTCACTATTAGTGCACTTGGCCTGAGGGCGTCCCCGCGCGGAAAAAGGCCACCCCGCGGAAGGACAGTGTCGATGGCCGGCCCTCGACAGCGGAGTCTTCTGGCCTATCTGAGACGTCCACCCCTCCGACTCGCGACAGCACTCCTCCACGACGACCCCAAGGGGAATACAGCCTACCTCCTGTAGTAGCACGTCGTCATAGGTACGTATAGGTATTTTTTGGACCACATCCGCTCAATGTTTGTCGCAGCGAGCCGTTCGTGCCACCTTTGGGGCCAGATCCAGAGCTCTCGCGTCGGCAACTGTAAGTACTGTCCTTGACGGATCTTTCTTCGGACCTCATGGTTTGCAGCGCCCCACACCCTTACCAGCTTCACCATTCTTCTCAGACCAATGTTCTGTCCATGATACCCGAAATGCCTGCATATCAGTCGGCTCGTTACGACTCCCCGTACAACAGTGCCGCACCCCTCCACTCGGGCTCTCGTCTTCCAGGTTCCTCGCATCCGTCGAGCCATCACCTACCAATGCGCTCAATGAATCAACAGCATCAGTCCCAGCACCAGCATCAACAACAGCCCCCCCAGCACTGGACGCAGGCCCAAATGCTTCCTCCGCTAAATCCAATGGATTCATTTGTGAGTGCTGGTCCCATTTTCTCGGTTATTTAGTCGGCGCTCAATGTAGTTTAGTTTCATAACCCCCAGGAGAGACACTTGGTGGGACATTCGTCTAGTGATCACCATCCTAGATACCAATGATGATGACGATTCCTTCTGCTTCTTCCCCAAATATTTACCTAATTGCGATAGAATCATGGCCCTTCCCTTTGTGAATTCCATAGTTGCTGTTGATACCCTATTTGCGGATACGTCGCGCTAAGATATCAAGTATCCGAGTGTGACGCAAAGAAGGCTGCGGACAAGTTCGCCTGTCGAACAAACTCACAAATACACATGCGCACCGTCAAGAATGAGAAATTTCCATCCGTTGCCAGATGCTTCTGGGCATTGGGGAGCTACGCAATAGATGAGTGTCAACAGTCGAGCCGTCATGGCTCGTAAGCCACTACATAGCTCATGGTCGCGCACTGATATTATTTGGTGACTAGAATTGGGAGGAGGCCCTCAATATCTGAGGGGAGCCATCGGCTCGTGTGGTCTCATTTCCAGACGGGAACAACGGATGAAAGACTAGTATATAAATCTACTGGTGATCCTCGTGGTATATAGATGCAGGTGATGCGATCGATGCGCATCTACATGATGAAGGTTTTGCTCTAGAAAGGGCGGTGGGCTCTTTTTGAATTTAGCATTGGCGGTAACATTTAACATACTCTGGGAGTCGAGGTAATTAATGATCTCTATAGGCTGGCCCGGGACAACGAGCAGGAAGCCATCTTACCATTTCCACTCTTCGGAGTTCCCCGGGCCCGCGCGGTCCGTTGCACAGATCTGCGTTCAATTCCTACACCGAGTGCAGGTGAGAGACGCCTGCCGCCTTGGTCTCACCAATCCTTCATGGCTAAAACAGAGTGACGGAAGTCGTAGACCAGGGGATTGAGTGTTCGAGCTCGGACATCACCCCCATGAGTCGTATAATTTACGAAAGCTTGGGTAGATCCGTGCAATAACTCGCTTCCCGCACGACGCACACACACAGGTGGCCTTGTGTATCAGCAAGCTCTTCAGGTGCGTTCGCTTCGTTTCGATAGAACCAGACCCCGTAGATTCTTCCCTGACCCGACGTCCTTCAGGTTTCTCGGAGAGATCGAGTAGTCCAGCCCTCCTGTGACACGAACCTGACCCTGTGCCTCGAGCATATGTACATCCAGCGGCACGGGGGTACAGTACGTTTTACATCTTAATGACGATAACCTTCTCCCTTCTTGCATTACCGTTCATTTACAGAGGCCTAGCACGCTGTCACACGCACAGGGCCATCGGAGGGTAATTCAAATCCTTCTGGTCAATGCACTTGTGCGAATCGTCTACGCGTGTACTTCCTTCGTATATACGAGGGTTCCATGTTGTGCACAACCTTGGAGTGCAGTTTGTGTATGAACTGACCGACGCCGTGTATTAGAATCAGGTCGCCTGAAAGTCACGCTTCGGTGCAATTAGTCCTGTAGGTGTGGACGTGACCAAGTGTCTCATTAGTTTGACAGCTGGTGTTCACGTGTCGCTCTTATCATGCAGGTCTGGAATTGGCTGGATGATTCCACTGGGGCGGCGGCCGACACTCGGTCATGAAATGATCTACAGCTGAACGTCCTGGTCAAGTACATTGAATGTCTTCCCGGACCACCTCGCTGTGTACGTGCGTGAGTATGTAATCTCATTTTTGGTAGGTGCCAGCAGTAAATGGCGAGGCTCTTGCGCCAGTTCGAGAACGGCTTGGAAGAGAGGTCTTAGTACCAACAATCTAGTCAGCATGGTGCCTGAGATGGGTTTTATTGTTTGGACTGAGCTGATATGTTGAAATTAAAAGAAACCTTTGACGGTGCCCATGGCATGGCATACACGCCGCAGGATGAAACTTGCGCAGCCTGATTCAATAAAAAAGAATTCAAGGGGAGTGGCAAACCTGAAAGTGCGTTCTCGAAATCCGAACCCTTTGCAGCTGGTGTGATGCACCGTGACGGTGTTGTATGTACGCAATCAGATCCCTTTTGGTGTGTTTCGTTATGCTGACGTGTTAGCAGCGAGGGTCCACCATGAACAGATGGGCCATGCTGCAGTGCATTACGGCGCTCAACTGAAGACCAAGACTTTTATTCATTCGTATCTCCACTTTAAATCTACGCTTGTATCAGAAAGCGATGCAGTTGTCTGTCCACCTTGAAACCAACCTTACTGGAACAGATCACACTGGTGTAATAGCGCTTGTTGAAGTGCCTTGAGGCATTACGATCTACTGCCGGTGCTTCTTGATGCGCCATTACACGGAAAAGCAACTCAGGCTTCTTCCCTTCTTGGAACCCTGTTGACGCGGCATTTTTGGTTGTATATTGCAGTGGCGTACATAAAAAGATCGGCCTGCTGACCTATTCAATGGGGTCCTACTTTCGGCGTGTCATTTTTCGACGGTGGCGTCGTGGACTCATCAACACCGCTCTGACCATGTCAATGGTTCGTCGGAATTTGTTTACAGACCTGTTCTTGACTGAACTTACTTGATAATCATGACCTCGGAGATTGTTACGAATTGGGTTTTGCACAGCAGAGAGGTGAGCTAGGAGGTCTCTATCTCCAAATGGGATCATCATGACACCTCCGCCAGACGTCCTCTTACTATTTTTTTAGTTGTTTTCCACGTAAAGATGCACATGGACGCCATTGGCTATCGGCACTCGTCCACACGGAGTAGTCCACCAATAGGAATAATCATGATGTCCTGTTAACGGTGTGCTGCGATTTGACCAGGATGATCGGACTTATGTCCAGCTTCAATTGCTGGAAATCCTTCTGAAAAATGGACGGGCCAGATGTCCCCGAGTCAGTGTTCTCGACATTGCCGTAGCTCCTCAACATTGAGGGCGTCAGGCATCTTGTTTGATCTCATCCGCTAGTTCAAGTTGACCTATTAGGGCTTTCCAGGAGTGTTCGGATCATGAATTTTGAAACACGGAGAAGTTTCAACCTAATTGTTATTCTACGTTCATTTCTGAGCCGAGTAGTCAGGTTACATAAGCCCGTTGATTCGTGATAAGATTGAAGAGATCTTGTAGATTCTCCACCTCAAACGACGCAACGTTCACGAGATGGGTTGGTTGAATGAAGCTCATGAATTGTGGATCTCCATTTACTCAGAGACGAAACAGCTTCAGCAGAAGAAGTGAATCTAAATGCTCCTCACTGTCCACACCCAAACGTCATCGAAGCATTCAACCACGTCTTACACCGGATCAAGCATGAAATCATCCAGTCTCGCCATCATTGGAACAAGCACGAGCCGAAGATGTGGTCTCGCGCTGCAGGACTCAGCGACGTGGAGCTCACCCGGTTCACAACTGAAGAAGACCTCGTTCAAGTGCGCAGCGGATCTGTGAGCTATGGTACCATCATCCTGGGTAAAATCAGGATCCCGGCTGTCAAAGACGAATTAGGACGGGGATATGTTCACGTTAGGTGCGTGGGTCAATGCCAAGTTGCCAACCGCTGGTACCGGACGACGCCCACATGCTCACCAATGTATGGGCGTCTGTCTGCGTCGGTGCTTCTCGTTGTAATTCTCGGGTTTATAGAGTGACGACTTACGGCCTACTTCTTTTTTCTTTTGTTGCGGTTTTTTGTGTCGACGATGCGGTGTGGGTTCGTCCCGCAGAATCCACGATCCTCCTAACAGGGTAAGTACAGCCAGCTCATTCTTGACTGTCTCTCACGGATACGTTTTATCCTGATAGGGAGATGAGGACGTCATGTTCCATTCCATTCTCCATGTGGAAGGCCAACGGGACGTGGACGGGCACCCGCATCTCTGGCGGGCGATTCAGACGGAAGACTACCCCCTCGAATTCTTCAACGACTGATGGACGACGACCCTTTCGTGCTGTCGTCTACAGTAGCGCCTTATCCGTTAGCCGTCCCCCGTTTTTGACGAAACGGTTCCTGTCACAGCATTGTGCCAGCTAGCTAGTGTATGACCCCGTCCAGCCACCAGATATACAAATCTGTTTCCCCTGCCACCCTAAATTCTCCGCGGACGTCTTCTCACTTCCATTACTCCCACCGTTGGAATATGCTTGAATGTTACGTTTATGTATACCTGTTACTACGTGGACCTGCTGCCTCGTAGTGGTCATGATGCTCTGTGGTCGCCCTGTCCACGCGGACCGGACTCACCCTCTGTGATACACGCCTGATGCGTGCGTGAGTTGCCTCCCGAACGAGAACTTGAACCTGTTAGGACGGATTATCAAGAAGTTTATCCTGAGCCAATGCGAGTCTATTGGGTATGGCAGGTAGTACAATTTCATAGGAAAAGGACAAAAAATGTTCTGAAGCCGCTCCTTCAACCTCAACCCTCTCAGCATACACATACAAGGCAGCTAGACAAGGCAATGATGAAAAGAGGGAAAAAGGACAAACATATTTACAACGAGAGATAAGACACAAGCGTATTCGAGATTACAGTATACGGCACATGATCACCCACGGAACACCCAGACGTGATTTGGAGCAACATCGCCATGGGACACGAGATATTGCAGATCTGTGCTTTGCGATAGCGACGAGAGAGCGATATCTTGAGAACCCCCGTCCACATATAAACCATGCGGTGGAACGGACAACATCGCCAGCACCTTGTCGTTCTGCGCGCCAGCAAAGGTGGCGAACTGACCGGGCGGCGGCGTTGGCACGTCCATAAATGAGTTCATCTGCACGGTGCGATCGCCAAGCGAGGATTCTGTTGGAGTTGGCGAATAGCTGAGGCCTGGGGTCGGCGGACTAGTGCTGTAAGATATTGGGCTCGCATCATCGGTCCCATCGATTCGCGAGCCTTCGAGGTATGGGTTCCCGGGCGGTAACGTCGCAGACCTCTTCAGGGAAGATTTCTTCTGATCAGGGAGCGGAGATAGATCCATGTCGCTAGTCGTGTGTGCCACAGTAGAGTATCCACAAGATCGGATGTCGTTCTCGCTCCTACACTTGCTGAGAGCACGTCCAGAGGCAGATTGCGCTGCAGGCAATTTACCGACCCAAAGACGCCACTCAAGTGCTTGTCCGAGCGCACGCTCGCATCGGCTAATCTCGCGCGGCGGGAGACCGGAAAGTTTGGCCCATGCTCGGTTCGAATAGCAGCGGTCTTGCATAAATTTTGATGCCAAAATCAGAGATGCGAGGAAAGCGCGGCGGGGACACAGAAGCGGGGAGGGGAGAGGAGGAAGAGGAGGAAGAGAAACCTTCTCCTGTACCGGCACCCTGGGGCCATCCAAATCCGGTTCCGTCGAGAATGAGGCCTCTACATCAGATAGGACCGGATAGATGCGTACTGTAGCAAGTAAACTGTCGGAAGACGACGTATTGCATGGAGCCGGACTACCGAGGTCGGTTTCACATTCGGCGCCGACCTCACCTCGGAATATCCGATCATTATCCGATGCCACAGGGTAGGAAAGTGAGATGTCTTGCTTCTCTTTCCGAACTAGGTCAGGAATCTTGGTGCGGATGGCTTCCAGGTAGCATAGTGCTGTTTGTAGCACTGTTCCGGAAGTCCGAGAGCGACGTAGGACCTCGTGGACGAAACCTTTCATCGGCGCGGTTTCGAAACGATCCACGCGCTGGACGGACTGGGCAGAATATGATTGAATGGGTGATGTGAACGGAGTTGGTTGTGTTGTTGGGGAGACTGGGGAGGGGAGATGAGCTTTGCGGGAGATTGGGTGAGGTGTGTTGGGAACTCGAGGATGATCCGAACCGGTAACTGGCGAGATCGTTGGACGGCCCGATGTGAGGAAGATGGTGGGTATGTCTTGCTGAGGCCATATATCGCATAACGATCTGACGGTTTGGTCTGATTCACGGGAGAAAAGGTAAATGAGCGAGCCAAGTATGAATCAGCGACTGGCTCACCGACAAGACTGAGGGCAAACTTTGACTTTTGAAAGTCGCGGAGTTTGGACTCGCGGGGTGGATGACAGGCATGGCGTGGACGGTCGGGCTCGGAAAAAGAGCGGGGAGATGGTGAGACGGAAGATGAGGCAGGTGTGACGAAAAAGGCAAGTGGCGATGAACGGGGGGGAACAGATGTGAGCGAGGCGTTGTAGGGTTGCCAACGAACCCTCGTGTGTGATGTGGAGGGGGAACCCCGATGGGGGAACGAATGTGCGGCGGGTCGAACCATGAGTTGAGCGGATTGAGCGGAGAGTTGTTGCGAAGAGGTGGGCGCGGAAGGAAATACGAGCGCTTGGGGAATTAACTAGAGTACAATGCTGAGACCATTAAAACTGATGAGTAGGGTGAGGGCGACAGGTAAAATTGGGCGAATGGGGTTGGTGAATCGAATCCTGGTGTACGGGCACATCGTGGCACGGGTTTGGAGGTGAGGACGAGTCTAAAGTCTACAAGACTCTAGAACGTCCTTGTGATGTATAGGACACTCCTGGACGCAGGAGAGGCTATACAATGGGGGAACCTGAAACAATAACCGGGCGTTTGATCAGTGGGGAGGAGGGACGGCGGGAGATTCTAAATACTCTGTGTGCTGTTGACTCGGGCGCTATAAAACGAAGGAGTCACTCCCACTGACCTGTCCCCCTGACACCGCGCCAACGGGGTCCGTCCGCCGCTCGTCGCCGTCGTCCGAGTGACCGAGTCTGACTCAGTGTACCCCGCCACCCGTACGTGCTGCATGCCGATGACACCAAGCGGTGTCCTTAGTCTACGTTCTGTGTCGACCATACCAATGTCGTATCTCCTGCGCAGCAGTGTCCCTGCTCAGCTCTCCTTTTTTGTCGCTGTGACTGAGCCACAGCTGATATCTTTTTGGTTCATCATTCATTTGTTTCTTCTTCTCTCACACGTTTATGGTTGCGCCTCGCGCTACAGATAGGAGAACGTCGGTCGCCCAAACCTACCCCTATCCAGCACATGTTGAAACATTGATCAGTCTCCAGAGCTCCAGCACCAAACGGCCTAGTGCATTGACTGCCTTCGGATGTGCTCATGCGTTGCTATCCGGATTCACGTCCAGTCGGATTCGTCAATTAATTGATCCGAGCCGGTGGCGAACAAAGTGTATCAATACCTGTTGCTCGTCTCCCTTGACGTTCGCATCACGTTTCGCTCAAATCAAACGTCGAGTACGAGGACGACGGCTATGAGCTACCTACTCCGCAGTATCAATTGTTCATGGCCCAGGTAAAAACGGTCTAGCGGGGCCGGTTCTCAGATCGGACCAATCACGGTGCATTGGTATCTGAATGTTCTAAAAAAGGCTGCTCTCTCCAGGGTCCGAAACCAATATCCGTAATGCAGACAGTCCGATCATATCCTCGCTGATGGCGTCGAGCATAGGCACATCACTTGCTACTGGTGACTAGTACTCATGATGGCATCAGTAGCCTATGAAAGTTGCAACACCTTTCTTGCTACTCCCGCTGTTCTTGAAGGGTACCCCAGTAGAAGCCTGCCTGCTTTGATGGCAAGACAAGCTTGCGGGAGAACCCCTCTAGACTCGGAAGCCAAAGTTCATCGTAATGGTGAGTCCCAAAGACTGTGCCCTCTACTGTGGCGAGTGCCACCTCTCTGGGCAATGTTAGAGTCAAACTGGGACAATAATCCACCACACGAAGATAAGTCTCAGGCAAACCGTTTACCCTGTGAACCCAAAGCTTACGTCTCCCGGGTTCCTGATTGTCAGATGGCTCAACGTTGAGCGGTAATACCGACGAGGATTTTGTTTCTTTGAGATGGATGGTCACCATTATGCAGTTCGCGCTGTATCTTCGATTTTGACTCACCGAGCATGGCAGCTTGTCCTGTCATCATGCTTTCAATGATTGTAATGCGGGAGGGCTCTTCTATTTCAACCACCGTCAGAGGTCCCGGTGAGCAGGGTCCGATGCAAATCACCGTTGACAAATATGGTGGAACGCGGCCACGATTGCAAGACAATGCAGGTCTTTCTGCATTGATATTACCCTGGCCGTACATATATCTTCAGGACTTCAACATCCATAAGGAGCTCAATCATTCTCGCCTTTGGCACGTTGCACCATATCCAAGTTTCGTGTATACTTCAACATACTGAATGTTTGCGGAGGCGACTGCTGCAAGCAAAACTATCTGAACTTAGTAAATGTCACTTCGAGCATTATGGCGCAGTCTTCGGAGTGACCAGTTACACAACTTCCAGTCTGCTTCTCGGAATGATGTTTGTTCGAAATGAGTCTACGGTATCGTTTTCCGAGTTCAGCTCGTGGATCGTATCCTATGAATGTGACACCTTAGCGCTTAGCACGCACGCAATGGCTGCTGTGGCCAGCTCATCGATGCATCTGTGGTTCGTCTACATTACATATGTAGTTGTTTTGTTGCTGTGCTGTACATGATAATGCGCAACACAGCCACCGATCGTGAGATGATATTTGTGTTGTCATTCTCAGGAAAATGGCAAACCAGTCGATTAGCGATAGTCACAGCTGTATCGGTCAGCAGAGCATCATGAGCGATGCTTCATCATCGTCCTCGGCGATTGCCTCTCCTGCTTCAACCACACTCACATCATTGCCCTCGCCTGAACTACAGACACTGACCTTGAGAGATGTGACTGACGAGGACAGGGAAAAGGCCGCGAAACTGAAGGTCGAGGCTAATCGCGCGTTTACAAGTACGTATCCACATGCCGTGAACTACAGGGGCTTGATGACTGTCCAGGTCATAACTTCACGGCGGCCGTCCATCTTTACTCGAGGGCTATAAAGCTAAATCCTAGAGATGCGACCTTTTGGTGTAATCGTGCTACTGCGAGAACGAAGCTGGAGGAATACGGATTTGCGCTCGACGATGCGTGTGGGTCATTCCGGCGTTTGGGCTTCGTCGCGCGAGATTGACGGCGAACAGCCAAGGCGATCGAAGTCGATCCCAAGTATGCAAAAGCGTACTATAGGTGCGTCAGGCTCTCCGGAACGTGTAGATGACATGCGTTTCTCACCGGGCATATCAGACGGGCAACGTGTTACCTACAGATCGCCAAACCCCACCTAGCGGTCGCCGATTTCAAGAAGGTCGTCGCGCTAGAACCGAAAAATGACATCGTCAAGTCACAACTGACGGCGACCCAAAAACTCGTCCGAAAAATCGAGTTTGAGAAGGTTTGAAATTTGATTTGTGTGTCATGTTTATTTCCGACCCGCTCTAGGCCATTGAGATGGAAGAGGAAAAAAATGCTGTGGAGCGCTGTACGGAAATCATAGCCCAAGGTTTGTCCGAGCGCTCATCTGCACAGCCATCTATATTGACAGATTTATTTAGGCGGTTGCGATGTAGAGGCTGACTACGCGGGTCCAAAGCTAGACGTGACCGATGATGGAAAGTTTGCAATCACCCACGAGTTCATATTAAGCATGATAAATTGGTTCAAGCAAGGAAAGAAGCTTCCACGGAGATACGCATGGGAGATCGTTCTCGGAGCCCATTCGTCCTTTATAAAAGAGGACAGTCTAGTCAATCTCGATCTTACAGACGGTGTGATCTGCGACGTCATCGGGGATGTCCATGGTATGTTTTGATATTGAGCTCTCGTGGTGGTGTGACCAGCACGTTGCACTCAGGGCAGTTTTACGATCTGCTACATCTGTATTCCTTCACCGGACCTCCATCGCCTGATCACTGTTTATTGATGAACGGTGATCTGGTTGACAGAGGCTCTTGGTCTATAGAAGTGATATTGACTGCGTTTGCCTATAAATGTGAGTGCTATCTGAGCTACTTGTTTTCTACCGTGGTTAAAGGTCGTCAGGGTTATACCCTAACCGGATGTTTATCAATAGAGGCAATCACGAAGCTAAAGACATGAACCGAACGTATGGCTTCGAGGGGGAAGCTAAGCACAAGCACGGGGAACAGACATACAAGGCGAGGCACTTTACACCTTGCCTTTTCACAGTCTGAATTGTCACACTCACTGGCAGCTTTTTGCGCACGTATTTACGGAGAGTGCGTTATTTGAGGTTTTTTGTTATCTGAAAACCTGAGTTCTTGCAGTTCCTCTGGCAACTCTGGTCAGCGCAACGAAGCCGTCCACGGACATCACGATGAAAACAATATTATCACCGGAAAATCTCAAGCGCTATTTTGTTGTTCACGGAGGGCTGTTCAGTAAAGACGGCGTGACACTAGAGGATATACGGAAGATACCACGAATTGGGCGGCAACCTGGACAGGAGGGGTTGATGTGTGAGTACTTCACCGGGTCTCCCTTCCGCTCTAGATGCTGAAAGATCTGACTCCCAGGTGAGGTGCGAATTCAACGAAAAAACCTCTGTCCTCTGTCACTCACGCGACCACAGTTGCTTTGGACTGACCCCCAAGAAACTCCAGGCCGCGGGCCAAGTAAACGAGTGCGTGATCGGGCCGATTTGTTGTCGCGTTGTCTCAGCATGCTCTAGGGGGTTGGTATTTCCTTCGGACCGGATGTCACGAAACGGTGGTGCGACCTAAACGGTGTCACTGGTGTCATTCGCAGTCACGAAGTGCGAGAGAGTGGGTGCTTTTATGGTGCACTGTTGCTGTGGTCCTTAATGCGTTTTAGATGGTTATGCCATCGAACACGATGGACTGTGCACGACCGTAAGTATAAGCCACAGGTTCATAGCGTATGGTTTCACTCTTCTCTCAGGTATTCTCGGCCCCCAACTACGTCGATCAAGTAGGGAACAAAGGCGCATATGTAAGTGTCACAACTCGCGTATTTGAACAATCCTCTGATGTTGCTGCATGGACAGATCCGCGTAGACGCTGCTGGGGATCTAAAGTACCACCAATTTGAAGCACAGCCTCATCCGCCTCTGAAGCCAATGGCATACGCTATGGGAGGCCTGGCCAGCTTGATGATGTAGATTTTTCGGGCATTTCTTCGTAGTTAGCTGTACGCGTGGGAACTTCCTGTCTTGCTTCCACTTGCTGTCGTATTCGACCATCGCCGTTTGACCATCCCATGGATAAAACGAAATCCAAGCTAGCGGCGTTTTTTGACAATGACGACGAAGAACCTTCGTTCCCAGTGCGATGGATAGGACCTATTTCTTTGATGTCAAGGCACTCACGAGTTTGCTTCACATGACCAGCAAAAGCCACTGGACGACCAAAAGTTATCACAGTACACTCAAGGGACTGTGCGCAAGTCCAGGCGGGAGAAGGAGAAAGAAGCGGCAGAGGCAAAGAAGAGGGAGGAGGAAGAGAACGCAGCAAAAGCTTACGCCGACTTTTTAGACGCGTTCGACGGGGAAGACGCGGGCAGAAAGAAGGCAGGATCGACTTTCGTTCGAGGCTCGGGTGATGCGAAGACGGTCTATCAGCCTTTTGCAAAAGGTGTAGCTGAGAGTTCCGCTCGTGCGAGGGCGCTGCGGGAGGAAATGGACGACGTGAGTGGTCCCTCGTATGTTCCGCCATGGAGTCTCATGGTCTTTTAGGTTGCTCCACCGACTAGCGCTCCGAAACCGAAGGGAAAGCGCGCTATGGATTCATTCCTCGAGGAAATCAAGAGGTGTGTGGAATCGTAGTCACACTCTTCCTCCACTGACTTCGCTTGTAGGGAGCAAGCCTTGCGAGAAGCTCGGTATTCTCGTTCTGGTACGTCGAGGTAAAGCAGCACCCCTTTTTAAGGTTCCTCAATATCATCCGCAGCCCACGGACGATCCGTGACTGCTTTGGCAGGTCTGTGCTCGCTTACATCTCTAGATGATCAGTTCTAAACCAGTTATTTTAGCGTACGAAGGCCAGAGTGGGAGCAAGGACAGAGGAGATCCTGAGGTAATTGCCATACAGATGTCTAGAGTTATTCTGCGTTTCGAATATTGTGCTTCCTCAGACGTCCAATCTGTTCGTCGCCAATTTACCTTCCAACGTTACGGAGCAATCTTTGGGCTTGTTTTTTGCGCGTCATGGACCTGTTGGCTCTGTAGGTCCTTACTCTGCGTGAGGGCTTGCCAACTTATGACGCGTTCTCAGGTCAAAATCATGTGGCCTCGCGGTGACGGTACCAGCGGCCCTGGGAGTGACATGACTGCGTCAAGACGGAATCGTAATGCTGGTCTCAGTGGCTTTGTCTCGTTCATGAAACGCAAGGATGCAGAGGTCGCGCTGAGAGAATTGGATGGCTTCGACTGGGGAGGCTCAGTACTGAGAGTCGGATGGAGCAAAGCAGTGCCTATGGCAGCCAAGCCTTTGTATGGTGCGAGTCCTGCGCGTATCCTCTCGCTGTGTATGAAACCTATCCCGTTTTTGTAGTTGCGACTCGCCAATCCCGTTCACGCTCTCACTCCAGAGATCGACATCGGGGTGGGGGAAGGAGCAGAAGTCGTTCATACTCCTCCGGGTGTCGCTCACGTTCTCGTTCTGGCGGTCATGGACGCAGGTCTTCCCGACGGTCGCGAAGTCGGTCATACAGCCGATCACCACCGCGCCGACCACGTCGCTCGTACAGTCGTTCTAGACGGCACGACAGCCGGAGTCCGCGTCGACGCTCTTGGAGCTCATCACGGAGACATGATGACGAGTCCGGCGTCACGGATACTTTCATACGTGCGGTAGCTGCCGAGGTGAAGGGTCAAGATCAGAAGTATGCGGAGCATCTTAAAGAGTGGGAACGAGACAATCCAAAATATGCTTTCCTCACGGACCGCAAGGTGGGTTGCTTTAAGAATTGTGTTCATTTCTCAACTTGAAATATATTACAGCACCACAGACACGTCTTCTATCGGGGATTGGTCGAACGTGATGATATCGTGGAACCGGACTTTGGTGATGATGCACGTTCTTGTTACTCTGCACGCTGTATATTCATTGACACGCTCGTTGTAGGGTTACAATTCGGTATATTCCACCGACTCCGCGGAGGAATCCGAACAGGAACGCACGAAAAAGACTGCGCTGGGGAGACTCGCACGGAAGAGGTTCGAAGCTATGTTGCGTGCCCTTTCCGGCAAGTGCGGCGAACTTGCTCGTTGTATGACATTCAGTCTGGAACATGCCGAAGCAGCTCGTGAAGTCTGTGCTCAGCCGATCTTGTGACCCACTTGAATCTCACCGCCTTGCTATAGGTGTCCGATATTATCATTTCGTCCTTGTTAGTGGACGGCACCCCGGTCCCACGCAAGATCGCACGCCTTCACCTCATTTGTGACATACTCCATAATTCAGCTGCTCCTGTACCGAGTGCATGGAAGTTCCGTCAGGAATTCCAGTCACGCCTTGGTATCGTTTTTGATCACTTCTCCACCATATATCATTCATTTCCTGGACGTATCACGGCAGAAACCTTCAAGAAGCAAATCACCGCGGTCGTGGATATTTGGGAAGACTGGATCGTTTTCCCACCCGAGTTTACGTCGGAACTTCGCGCACGGCTTGATGGCACCACCCACACGGAGTTGAAAGCAGACCAGCAGAATGAGAACGGCGGTGCGACGACGGAAGCCCAAACCGTGTATGCGTCTCGATTCAAGGTCAAGTCGTTCCAGCCGGCTCAAGAACCTGCCTCTGCTCCCCAAATCGCACAAAGCAACAAGAACGATGTAGACGATGTGCCGGTCGAAGAGATGGATGTAGATGGAGTACCACTTGATCAAGACGTCGACGGTGTTCCCCTCGATGAAGAGGTTGATGGTGATCCCCTTATTGACGACGTCGACGGCGTCCCCATGCCAGGTTCCGAAACGAACGATGCCGACCTAGATGGTGAGCCTATGGCGGAGGATGATGTGGATGTGGATGGTGTGCCGTTGTGACTGAGAGCTTTGGACCTCGTGGTTTTGTTCTAACTTTCGTTTCGTTTCGTCTCTGGTCATGCAACTAGCTGCGTTGTACCTAGTAAATGCGGTACTTATCCGTGAGGTAACACAATCAACTATGTTCTGCGAAAATATTGGGAACATATGGTTTATTGTCACGGCACGACAGGGGCTCTCGATTTGCTCGGGTAAAGACCTTGCAAGCAAGGTAATTCTTGTTCATTCGATTTTTCGTAGACTACTTTTCTACGCCCCTACGTTGTTGGATTGTTAATTTGTTATTTAATTTAAATTTTCGCACACTCTTTGCACGTGATGTTGGATGTCTACCCTCTAATCTAGATCTGAGCGCTGAGCTATCAAGAGTTTGCAGTGTTACAGTTCTGTCCGTAGATGGCACACCGCCTTTGATAACCTGCCCCAAACCTCGGAGAGTAATCCAAAACATGTAATGGTGTGACGTCTACAACAGTCCACCAAATCCACCAAACGTGCCTGAAGCCTGCCCCAGACATCTCGCTGCAAAGCGTTCGATATCGGGCAGCGCGACACAGAAAAAGAATGTGCTGGCGCGGTCTGTTTTTCAGAGATTGGCCGTGGCTAAGATTCAATATCATTCGATCTGCATGTAGTTCGCAAAGCATCACTTACATTTCCGGTGACAGCCCTCTCCGCTTCATGAACCAGCTTCACAGAATCTTGGTGTCCAGTCTTCTTCCACATCGCCCGGAAGTGTTCGACGGCATGCAGGCTCTCGCTGAAGCGGTGAAGCGTGTTGATCAATGCCACGACTTCCGAACGTTGCAGAAGATTCTGGTTTGTGTTGTGACTACACGACCAGTTGAGGTTTCCCGGGAGATCGTGCTGGAAAAAAAACGTACTGGAGGGCTTTGTCGTCTATTTCGAATAGTACCTTGAGAGCTGTCGCCAAGCCAGTGGTTTGAACTTTCCCCCACAGACGGCACTTGTCACAGCCAATACAGTCCATGATCAGGGACACGTTGCGGAAGTGCTCTTTGAATTCCTGCTTTAGGATCTGTCATGCGGATCAGCGACGAGGTAACCAGACTTGGTGTAGTCCACTGACGTTCGCATTTGTCCCACGGAACAGCACTCGTTCGTCAAATTTGCCAACATGCTTTGCGATGTTCACCACATTGTCGAGTTTCGCGAGCGTTCGAGCCTCATCATCCAACTCGGGCGAATGTAAAGCCCCGTGGGGAGTGAGAGGCATTCCTGACAAGGAACAGTAGTCGTATTCAGATAGGTAAGGTGCGAGACGCGCGACAGCACGAAGCAGTAAGACCGTATTAAAATAGATGTATTGCAGGCGTTCGGGGTGGGAGGCCACTCTAGTGACGAAACATTCAAGATTAGGAGTCTAGAAAGGGCCATCAGAGAAAATAATTGGAGATAGAGACCACTTACCCATGTGCCGGTCGATTGATTCAGCCACTCTGTGCATATATGTGTTGAGATTGATGCATGGAGGCCTGCTTGAGGTTAGCATGAATGAAATGTACTTTCAGCTAAGATACGTGCCAGATATGATCTTGTAGTACACTCGCTTCTCTAGACATTCTCCGTCCTTGTCTTCACTATCCAAATGTTCACGCAGAACATCAGTCAGAGTGTCGGGAAGGGTAACAGGCGCAGCCGATTTCCCGCTAAGAATATTGAGTTCTGAGAGACCAAAACAATTTTCTTCGTAAATCGCTTGCCAGACACGACGGGCTGATTTCCCTGAGTATCCAGTGTATCGCTCTGGGACAAGTGTCAGATCAACGTACTCGCCCTCTAGTAAGGAGGACGTCAACACAGGGGATGCAAAACTAGGAAAGGCTGGCCAACCCGTCATATCATCGAGGAAACAAAAGTCAGAGTCGCGATAGTAACAGCCAGGTAACAGGACGCGCTGATACTACATGTGAGTAATAGCGAGGAGCGTACAACATTATTAAATACCTGATCAGCTGGTGGAAGGTCTAACTTGCTCAGTGTAGCCGCCCTCCACTTTTCGGGTACTTCGCTCTATGACGAGGATCAAAGGAAAGGTGGTAAAGATGAAATATGCTTACTTCGTCCACGGTGGTGATACCACATTCACGGTTCATGCAAAAGCCATTCTCTTGCCAGAAAGGACATTCTCGGTATAAGTCAACCTAATTGTTAAAGCGAATAAATAAGAGTACTACGCAAACTGGAATGGAACACGCACCTGGAAATACCGAAAAAAAGGAGCCTGGACGAGATCATGGAGGTTTGCGTACAACTCTTCGTTGATACTCTCGATTGTCTCGTAGTCGCACGTCGTGGTTTCGATTGGACCTGTCGTCTAAGATTATCGGTCCCTATGATAACATAGTAACTGATAGAGCCGACATACCTCGCGCTGACAAAGTGGTTCACCACGGACGGGTTTGTGTTCTAGGACATCCTGCACTTGGTCCTTACGAACAAGCGCGTCACCGAGGAAGGCTGAGCCATGCGTGGTCGTGCAAAAGCCAATGACGAGTGCGAGCGCAAGACAAGCTCTACGACACGCCCGCTGCATTTCTTGTGTTGTCGTATGTGCTCGTTGAAGAATGTACACCAGTGATCTCGTTCCACGTACTTAACATTGTTAGTCACGTGACAGGAGAAATCAATCCACGTGGTAGTGCAGGGTACGGGCGAAAACCCAAATGTTAATAACCTGGGGGGTCCGCCTTGGGGTTACAGGTAGTTATTAACCATCACGTGACTGCGATGGCATGGCCTATCAAAACCGCTCCTAAGTCCTTCTCGTTGCCCGACGTCGTCAAAGCAATATGCAAGAACCATCAGTCGTGAGCACTGAACTCCATGCGCGCGGGCGATGAGTCAAATGACGACGTCGGGCTGAGGGGAAAATTAGCATCACGTGATGACTTTGGTCACGTGATCGGGGTTAATAACTGTTAATAACTTGTTTTTAACCCTCGGTCGGCCGGGGTGTGACGTTTTTAACCGGTTATTAACAGCGCCTGGAGTTTTCGCCCGTACCCTACCCCGTACTGTCCAGCATCCTCTGGAGGAGCGGAATGTGGTCTTTTCTCAAAGAATTTCAGACATTGGAGTTGTGGTAGAATCGTCATTCCAAGGGGTCGATTGGTCGACCAATCTCGACCAATCAGGACCGAGCGACCTGTCTTCGAACTCCGCACGGCCGGTGCCGGCCGGGCGACCAATGCGACCTTCCGGTCACCTGATGCGGTGGCACTGCCAAGGGGAGGGGATTTTCGCTAAGGTCGAAAATCGTCTGGGGGCGCAAGCCGCGCACGCGAACGGTCGTTTTCGAGCATTGTGCGTGCTGGCAAACGATAGGGAAAACTGTATACAATACAGGTGTATAAGTAAGGATGGAATGAACACTGCGGGCCAATGAGCAAGTGCTCGCACTCGAGCAGGCGTGGCAGGTCGACGGACGAATGTTCGGGCTCGAATTGACGCGACAGGAGAGCGCTCGCACTAAAATAGACGTTGTGGGAGGGACGAGCGAGCGAGCGAGTTCGAAAAGGGGTGCTGAGGGTCGTGGGCCCGCGCTCGAAAAGACGGTGTGGGGGTGACCTGCGAGCATCCAAGCCCGAAAAGACTCTCTGGGAGCGACGGGGGAGCGTCCGCGAACGTTCGCGCCCGAAAAGACAGGATAATGGCAACCTGCGAGCGTTCGCGCCAAAGAAGACGCAGTGAGGGCAACGGGCAGGCGTCTGACTTGAACAGACGTGGTGGGAACGACAGGGGAGTGTCTGGGCTCAAAGAGCGCGACAGGCGAGCGTAGAGCGCCCGAGCTCGAAATGAGGCGTCCAGCGAGCGACGCAATGGGGCAACACGCGAGCGTCCACGCCAGAAAGACGCAGAGATGGCAGCACGCGGGCATCCGAGCTCGAATGGAGGCGGCGAGGGCGACCGGCGACCGTGCTCGAAAAGAGGCCGACAGGCAGGTGTCCGAGCCTGAAAAGACGCGGGGAGGCCGACGCCCGAGCGTTCGAGCTCGAATAGACCCGAGTGGAGTGGTGGGCAAGTGTTGGTGGATGGTAGTACACCACTGCGACAACCCCTTGGATGGCCTCGCCGGGAACCGGAAGGCCACCCCTTGTCAGCTTCCGGCTCGGCTCCCGGCTCGCGACCCCCTTGCAAAGACGAATCCGCCGGAGTTGTTGTGACCACATGGCTGCCACATGATGTCAATGAAGGCAGCTGTAAACGACCAGACCGCCGCGCGTAGCCGTTACACCAAAAGGCAGAAATACTGAATGGTTATCATTCAGTATCGCGGACAGTAGATGTACTAGTTACGACCCAGGTAAGCCCGGGCCAGTGTGCTTACAGCAGCGTCTCAGAGAGTCCATCGAAGAAATTAAGCTACGATCTTGCGTGTGTGATCCTTCTGCAAGTTCGAAGGAAATGCTTGAATCAAGATGTTCGTGTTCTATTATGGGCACTGATAAGTCTGGAACGCTGAGAGGGCAACAAGTCGGAAAGGTTATTCGGTGATACGCCCGGTGGCAGCATGTCGGAAAAGCTTCGAATTTCTAGGCCCCGCCATTTGAGCACCGCCTCTGAGCCGCGCAGAGTAATTTACTAATACTACCTCACCGCCTTCAAACCCAGAGGTTTCAGTTACCTCAGAAACACCATCATTCGCGATGAACCCGTATCTCTAGCCTAGCTTGTTTCAGTACAACGCGTCGGCCAGGGTTCAGGCCGAAAAAGAGCTGCTGCCATTGGGACCGTTAACCGTAACAACCTAGGGAGAAAGACAACATCACTGTTTAGTTGAATGTACTACGATGCAATTGGCCATACGGGCGGGCGGGTGATTTGGACAGAAGGCAGGACGGTGTAGTGGAAGTAGACTTGAGATCTTGAGACCTTGACACTAGTAATGACAATAATAGGATCATGTTCGCACGTCTATTACCCAAAGTAAGTATGTACAGAATGACACGTCTGCATTTTCCTCCGTCCTACTTTTTTTTCCTGTCACAGCGCTGAGCCTGTCGCCGAGTTCGTCGTTTAGGTACTTTCCGTCAAAGGTTCTGTGCTTTGGACACCTGCAAATCTCGGATACATGGACACGTCCCCTGGCACAGTGGGCGCGGCTGAACTTCAGGTGGGGACGCCGTCGCTATTGCATGTCTTCTCGCTGAAACGATCTTGGTATCGACTCGCCCAGAGGCTACATGGACTTGAGGGTACACCAGACCCCTTCCCAGCTCCGGTAGAGGACGAGGCGCCGGTCAAATCATCTCTCAATGACGCTCTAGACACTAATGATCAGACCGCCTTCCCCGCCCTCGGATCCTCTGCCACTTCTGCAATGCGATCCACCTCCACTGCCTGGGGTACCGATTCTGGTCCTCGCATCAAAGCGACCGTCAGGTCTCAGCCTATGGTTGCCGATACCTTCACTTTGTCCGCCAACGAGCTTGGGGCGAACAGGGATGGCAAGCCTGTACTCGGAGAAATCATGAAACAGGTCATGTCGAAATTCAAGGTCAAGATCGAGGCATCTGCCAATCAGAGGACGCGCCAGATGACATTCCATATGAAGTCTGAGTCTCAGAAGGAGCTCGACAAGGCAAAACGAAGCTTGTTAGCTCTGCTGAGCCCCACGGTACGTTCACGCGTGGCTCTATTTGCATTTTTTCGAACCTTGCTTTAGGTTACCCTTACCCTGTCTGCTCCTGTCTCTACAATTCCGGCTATCATTGGACCCAAAGGTCGGTCGACGTCTGTTAGTGTTAGTCTGGAATCCAGGTTTCTGAGATTTCGTCGGTCAGGTGCCACTCTGAAACAAGTGCGAGATCAAACTGGGGTAAAAGTGGACATACCGCGAAGAGAAACTATGACATCCGGTGGTCACTCGAACAGGTCAGTTAATGGGGTTGCCACACCAGTCGACGAGGAAGATGAGGTCCTGGTTCCTATTACAATATTAGGCCCGCAACCTCTCGCGTACGAAGCTCAGGCCATGATAAACGAGATCATCTCGGCTAGGACTTCCAAGTCGACCCAGCGCATCAGGAACATCCCTCCTCACATTCTTCCTTTCGTCACTGCCCGTCGCGCACTCTTCGTTGAGGCAGCGCAGGGTAGCGAAATTCACCTTGCTCTGAATGCTCCTGAGTGCGAGGTTACTGTCAGTGGTGATCGTGAGGCCGTCGTTCGTGTAGTCGAAAACATTCAGGGAACCATCGAATCGTTTAAATCTGCTCTGATCCCGGTCAAAATTTCGTTGCCAAAGCGTCAGCATCGTCTCCTTGTCGGCAAGGCCCTTGACGAGATTATGGCAAAGAGCCGGTGTTCTGTTGTCGTTCCGGAGCCTCATGAGCAAGGTGAAGAGGTATTGGTCTATGGCAAGCAAGAGGACATCTCTACTGGTCTCGGTGCAGTTATGGAGAAGGCGAATTCACAGTACATTCACGAGTTTCCCCTTCCCGGTCCTGTTGTTGTTTCACGCCAACTCTTGGCCTACTTCACGCGTATCAATTACTCCAAGACCCTCAGTGCTACTCATTCAGGTGTTTCTGTTTTTACGCCATCTGCAGCAACAATCGACCAGGCTTCGGTCCTCAACATTGACATCGTCGGAGAGAAGCCGCTGGTGGATGCTACCGTCCGACAGGTTTCGGAACTCCTTGGTAAGCTGATCGGCGCAACGAGGGAGGTTTCCATCGACTGGCTTATCCACCGAGTTATCATGGGAAAATACTCGAAAAGGTGACACTTTAGACTTCCGTCTAGCAATTTATCTGACTTCATTCAGGTTGAAGCAGCTCTACGAAGTTCACAACGTTCAACTCTTCTTCCCTCCCGAGTCTGCAGAACAGTCCTCAGTTCTGCTAGTCTATGACCCTTTTTCGGCTTCCGCCTCGCCTTCTCCTGTTGACAAAGAAAAACATTTGGATGATGTTGCTGCAGAATTGCTCAAGATGACCAAGGATGCCGCCGATGTCAAGAGCGAGTTGATACCCGTAGACAAGCGTTGGCATGATGCTGTGCTTGGCAAAGACGGTACCACTCTTAACGCGTAAGTGCATACATAGATTTTCTTCCGTAACTGTTATTTAACCAGCCCTCCAAGAATCATTGGTGAAGAAAAGGCACTGTCGATCAAGGTTGGTGCGGAGGCAGGCGATCCAACCAGTAAGGATGTCATCCTTATTCGTGGGATCAGCGCGGATGTCGATCGTGCTGTCAAGGAAGTGCTGCAGGTCGTAGAGGATGCCCAGAATGATGCTATTGTTAGCAGCTACGTAAGTGAATCCAACTAGATCTCCTGACACTCAAATCGCTGATCTCCACACGATACTTAGTCTACGGAATTTGAGATTGACAGAGGATATGTTGGTCGCGTTGTTGGTGCGCAAGGAGTTGGGATCAACAAGCTGCGAGACCAGCTCGGGGTCAGAGTGGACGTTTCCGATGAGGTCGAGGAGAAGGAGAAGGACACTGCTAAGAAGAAGAAAATCGTTCACCAAAAGTCCAAGATCAAGGTTGGATGCCACGCATAAGTCGTGGAATAGACCTGACGCCATGATCAGATCACAGGACGTAAGGAGAACGTGGAGGAAGCCAAGAAGCGCATCTTGGGCCAGGTGGAAAGATTGGTTAGTCCTGCGTCTTCGCCGAGCTCGGTCCCTCTTTGACATGTGATATAGGCAGACGAAATATCCGAAATCCTCAAGATTCCCGCTCAATTCCATGCTTCCTTAATTGGTCAGAATGGTAAATATGCCATCCGCCTCGAAGAGAAATACGGTGTCAAGATCACATTCCCCCGTGGGTCTTCGGAAAACTATGAAAGCAAGACCCGTGAGGCCCTTAAGCCTGACGAAGTCCTTGTGAAGGGTGGTAAAAAGGGTGTGGCTGGCGCTAAATCCGAGCTTCTTGAGGCTTTGGAGTTTGAAAAAGAGTCCAACAACGTTCTCCAGTTCACCGTTCCAACTCGGGCTATTGCGCGCATTCTTGGCAGGGGCGGTGCCAGCATCAACGAGATCAAGGATGACACGGGCGCTCAAATCGACATCGATAAGGCTACGGATGACAACGGCGCGGTAACGAACGTTGCCGTCCGTGGGACCAAGGAAGCCATCGGCGCTGCCAAGACAGCCATTTTGGCGATTGCTGAGCAGGTTGGGGAGGAAACGTCGGCATCCCTTGCCATTGAGACCAAGTTCCATAGGACCATCATTGGAGCTGGTGGACAGGGTTTAAAGGACTTGATTCTCCGTTGTGGTGGCCCATCTGATCCCAAGCTGCAGGCTGGACTTGTCCGATTGTAAGTCATCTATTGTTCCCGGTCAAACCTGGCTAACAACGAGATTAGCCCTCGGCAGGGCGAGCCTACTGACGAAGTGCGTCTTCGCGGAGAGCCTGCTCTCGTCAACAAAATCAAGGCGGAACTCGAGAAGACGGTTACCGTCCTGAGAGATCGCGTGGTTCTAGCCGTTGAGATTCCAGCAGCCCAACATCGTAATCTCATCGGTAGAGGCGGTCAGCACCTGAATGAATTGCAGTCCCGCACGGGTGCCCAAGTGCAGTTCCCCGGCTCCCGATCCTACCATCAAGTCGGAGAAGCTGCTAATGCGAGTGAAGTGAAGGATGCAGATCCTGCTGACATCGTCAAAGTTTCTGGATCTCGTTCGGCTTGTGAAGCTGTGATCGGTGAACTCAAAGTATGACGTTCGAGTTCACTAACGGGCAGCAAGAATTGACCTCTCCGTCAGGCACGAACCCAGAAGGCCACTACCCCTGCCGAGCTCCTGACTACTGTGGTGTCAGTACCGTTGAAATACCATCACGCAATCTCGCAGCAAGGCAACTTCTTCCGGGGCCTGCGATCATATGGCGTACACACTGAACAATCTGTTTATCCTCAGAAGTCCGCAGTTCCCATTCACCCTCCGCAAAATGCTACATCCACTGCTCGCATCGATGACGCGGACGAGGACGCCTCCGAATTGAGCTGGCAAGTGGCTCCCAATTACCAGGATGCAGAGGAAGGTGACTCGGAGTGGACCCTGAAAGGAAAGGACGCAGCCAGTCTCGAGCGCGCGCAGAACGATATCAAGGAAGCCATTGAACAGGCAGAGGCGATGACCCACGCCGGATTCTTGACCCTCGCTGATCGGTCGACATTCCCCCAGATCGTCGGGACCAAGGGCTCAAATGTCGCTCGTCTGCGCGCCGAGACTGGTGCTGACATTACAGTTAGCCGAGACAGCAACACCATCGTTATCATTGGTGTGTTTCACCTGCTACCTAATTAGGTTGTCAAGCTCAGATTGCCCGTAGGCTCCGAAACTGCTGTGGAAGAGGCGAGGGAAGTGATTCTCAAACAAGTCACTTCCTCACCTAGATCAGGTCGTCGCTAGGCGTAAGTTTGTCGCATGAGCTGCATATTTACATGGCATGTATTGTCTACAGACTAACTGGAATGGAACACTATATGAACTGGAATCAGAATCAGAACGAGGGGCTATTACCTACGTACTTCCCTAGCAACCCCCGATACGGACCAGTTCATAGTAGGTGATACATGCGCTTTTCGTCGCCGTACTTCACAGTTGCCTGTCATCGTCGGATTTCTTATCGTGACGTGTATAGTAGGAACATAGGCGTAGTACTTCGTATCTGCTACACGACCGATGGTCTTCAATCACAAAGACGTTCGCGAGATCGAATGCGTCCACGCTATCGAGGAGTCCGACAAGCTATACTGCTGCGTGTGAGCGTGGTAGCATGCTGGAGGCCGAGTCTGGCGTCCCTTCCGACGACTGATGCCATGAGGGCGACGTCTTCAGTGTTCATGTCTTCATACTTAGATATGTTCGATTGAGCACGAGAGCGTTGCCACGAAGTATTGATGGTCTGCACTTCCTGCGCTGCACTGGTGTAGCACGTAATTGATTTGCAAGTCCTCGTCATGAGCCCAGTAAATAAGGGTGCACGCGCGGACGAAGGGCGCAGCGCAGGAGTCGTGGAGAAACATTCGAACGTGGCACACCAAAAGCTGACAAAGTTGGTATGCTCGCGGCGTAACGGGTTGATGGGGGCTGGCTCGGTAATCCAGTATTCGAGAGTGATCCTTGCCGGTAAGGCGTTGTCACAATCTCCGGCATGTGATGGCCCGCCGCGAACTTGAAAAAGATGGCGGACAGATGGTCTGCAGGATTCTGCACGTGAAAGTTAGTGCAGAAATTTTTGGTCACCGACGAGACTTACTTTGAAGTCGCGATGGTTTCCTGCGCCATTTTGGTTGATTCGAGCGTCATGATGGGCGGATGCAGACTGATGGCGTCGGAGAGATTATGGTACAAGAGCAGCGACGGACATCCCAAAAGGGACCAGTTGATCAATATCCCCCTGTCTTACATAAGGACCCTCTACTACCGTATCGGGAATGAAGTTCTCTGCCTTTGAAGTTTGAACCCGCAGACTTGGATCGGCGACACATTCACAACTTGCAACTGCTCTGGTTATTAGCGACCTCAAGTCAATCAGCATGAGCGTCGACATCACGCGAGGCTATAATTCCTTCTTTGGCCCTCCTTCAGAGCCTATATCCATCTGCGCGTTTCTTGATGACACCTCCTCACTCACGCTTCCCTCAGCGAGTGATATTCTGAAACACGATGGCTGGCAGAGCCTTCTGGAAGACGAACGTGCAGCGGTAACGGCAGAGTGTTCGCGGAGGTACCTTCATAAGCACTCCTTGTGACGCGCTTCTGATTCATTTGCGCCCGGCAATCATGACAGCATCGCTGAGCTGAGGACCGCTATCGAGGAGGTGTGGGATAACCCCATGCTTTCTGCACACCTCTATCGCACACATTCTGCCGCCGTGAACGCAGTTCGTAGCCAGACTGACGACTCTACCTCGAAAGGACGCAAGCGAAAACGTTTGCCAGAGCCAGAGACCGCAGAAGCCCATCCAGACGTGCGTGCCTTGCAGGAGAAGCTGGACGCTGTTTCTCTTCAATGCTGGGGGTACGATCACCTTTCCGTGTTTTCTCGTGCAGACTCGATCTCTGCTTGCCATACAGATTGAACCAGGAATCTGCACATCTTATGCGCACGCCCAAGCACTCGGATTTTAATGCACTCAAGGACATCAAGAGATCAGGACGCGGGACGTTGACGTGTGATCAGCCGGTTTTCCAGTCTCCTCGGTCTACAGAGGGCAGCCTAACGGCTTCTCCAGTGCTGAGGGAGAGTCATCCATATCGAGAAGTTCTCGTTACGCTCACCGTGCATAACCGCATTCCATGGATCCATAGCCAGCTCACTCGCTTCTCGCAGCATGTCGTGCTGTCTTCTCAGAGCCTCGCGGATTTTGTCCGAGTAATCCCTTGTGATTCAAGTGAGATGCCGAATGAAGTGGTGGATAACGAAGGCAATGTGGTCAGATACACATACGAAAACGAAGGCCAAGATGAGGAAGCTGCCGCACGTACGGAAGGATGCATTTTGCTCATTGAAGGTGTCGCATATGGAGACCGGTGGCCTGGTGGTGACTACGCAGCGTATGTCTGCCATCTTTCAGAGGGAGGTGGCTCGACTCACGACGTCATAGCAAGCTCCTGTCTCATTTGCAGAGATCACCAGAAGAGAAGCGCCCGCAAATCACCAAGTCACCCACGTCGCTGAATGAGACGTCTCTCGCTTCGCTCACTCTGCGGATCAACCAACCCTATTGGATGCTCCACCAAGGAAACTGCGAGCACTTTATCGTCGTCGATCAGATCCGGTGTGTCGTGCTTGCGCGTCGGCGTTGAGTGTTTGTGACTTGTCCACCAGGCTTGCTCACCCCCTCGATCCTCCGTCCGGTTTCCCCCTCACCGTGCATGTTACGCCCACCTTGGGCGACGTTTGCAAAGCCTGTGCTAAGGTCCCCGCAGTACTGACTGTCGTAGGAGATATCCGACTAGGTGAAAGTCCTTGCCTGCTCTGTGCACCCTGCTGGAGAAACATGGGCCTACCGAGCGAAGAGGATGTGGTGCAGGTGATGGTGGTGCCACTAGTGAGGCATCAGAGAGTGTGGGAGGATGGGGCAGATATATATACAATGGAGTCTTCGCCACAAGCAGCAGCTCAGTGATAATACCATGCCTCCATTGCGAATGTGTACAGCGAAGTCCAGCCTTCATTGATATAAAGGTACAAGTATATAGGAAACGAATAGCGACAAGTCAAGTCCGTCTATTAAGTTACCATCATATCCGAAAATACAACATGGCACGCGAGTTACATTGCCGTGCCAGAGGGCCTCCGAACTCAGAAGAAATTGGAACCAAGAGTCAGCGAGCGGGAAGTTCAAGTCGGATCTCCAAAGTATGGCCAACAGGATACCTGGCTGAGATTGGGATGGATAGATTGGACTAGTACCGCTAAATCATCCAACAGGCGAACAAAGACACTTGCCAGACCACTCTCCTCCCTCTCCGGAAGAGCCACTCATCCCAGGAATGATAGTGTTGCGTTCGCCAGCGAAGTGTCGACTAATACTTCCCCTTGCGGATAAGTATTTGGCGGCGCCCCCCCTTGTTCCAAGCCAATCCATCCATATGACCGCCATGTCGTATTCATCGCCATATCAATGGTTCTGACGCCCGGTCCTGTCACGCTCGCGTTTCCTTGCGCAACCGATACAACTCCCTGTATGGTGGCAACCTGGAATACTCCCTCGTAGAGGCTGTCGAGGGTGACGTCCGCAGGACCACGGTCATTAAAGACGTGTAGTTGGATGGCAGTAGGGGGAGAAGTCGGATCATGCAGGAAATTAGTGGACAGTGAGCCAGAAAAAGTGCGAAGGTTCGCAATGAAGTTGGGTCGCCTCGGAGGCTCCTTACCATTAATACTAGGAGCCTGAACGACGACATTCACAGTCAAGTTGCTAGCGGAAGCCGCATCAATATGCGCACAAAAAATTAGGGAATACAAAACACACTTGTCTCCTGTGTGAACATCGAGGGTGGTGGGGAATGCGCACTTGGGGTCATTGTAGAGGCTAATGTTGGCGACGATGGGACTACCAACGAGGAAAAAACACTGGCATGAATTTGGGTAGAATAAGGGTCACCGGACGGACTTACGCCATGATAGTACTGATGAGAAGAGAGTTGTTCGCATGGAATGTTCCGGTGATTGGTTCTAACGATGTATCTACCAATATCCTGTCGGCTCGTAGGGACTGTCGTCGTGAGCGTCAGTCGGGTCCATGTCCAGCTATGCAGACACTTACGTCAACGGTTACCCGAGAGACAGCGCCTTCGATGGTGACTGTGCCAAAGTTTACACTGCCATCGAAGGAGTCGAACCTTTGATCGAACATAGGTAAAACCGTGGCGAAGGAGTCGACCTGGTAAGGTATTGGGTTTTGCGGGAAGAGCAGAGTGATATTGAACAAGACATTGTCGGACTGAGAGGGATCGTCGGGAACCTGAAAGATTGTGGGTAATTGATAGAACAAACGTGATCGAATGAAGACACGAACAAAAAGGAGGAGGTCAGTGAAGTTGTCGGCGACAGCAAAACAGACAGAACACCGATTGAACAGGTCTGGGGAGGAAGATTGCATTACGACGGATAAAACAGCATCTTGAACGGTCTGGTTGGGGTTTATGCCAGCGTAAAAGGCGCCCTGAACGTAGTTGAGGTCAAGGGAGGAGGATGCGTTCGAAGTGACCGTGAATTGTCCGTATGGGGAAACATAGCGCTCAGTGCTGTGATCGGAGTCAGCGACAAGGATAGTGCCAAAGAACAGTGTCATACGTCGCGACGATGGTTGGGGAGTCCGGACCAGAAAAATACTCAAGCGTAGTCCAGTTGCCGCAGACAGGAACTATTCCGGGTTGGACAGGGCTTGATGTGTTGCTGGCATTGCCAACGTAGTAGGGGCCAGTTTCTTTGTTCGGCCAAGCAAAGGCATAACTGAGTGGGCCGTAGGGGTATCTCTCCTCGCTTCCGCTGTTATATTTCTGCTGCGGAGGTGAGAAAGAAATGGGGCGAAGGAAAAGAGAGGACGCACATGAACGATGATGGGGACACCAATGACCAGAGAGAAGAAGAGGTAAACAACAAGAGAGGCGAAGATGACTCTCCAGATGCGGGAGTCGAAAAAGCGGCGTCGAGGAGGGGGTTTGCAAAGAGTGACCTGGGATTCGTTGAAGTCGCGAAAGGCCAATGCCTGGGATGTTTCATAGTCGGGCAAGGGACTGAAAGGATGACGACCCGCCGCGCGCTCCGGGTAACGAACAGTGGGGACGGCAACGGGGGGGTCCTTTATCTTCTGGGTGTCGTCTTCGTCGGCAATGATCATCCCTGTGGACTATGACATGGACGACGGCGAGGACGTGGACAACGACGACGGCGGCGACGGGGACGGGCTGGGTGGGTGTGTAAAGTCGCCAAGCGCCACTTAGGAACGTCCTATCTCAATTTTGGTAATCCGGCGTCCCATTTATTCCCACAGTCACTGAAATGCTCGCGGAGCGTCGGACATTCAATTTGTTCTATCTTACCTTCCTTAAATATTCATCGTCTCCTTGCCTCGTCTTGCTCCATCCCCCATCGTCCCTGCGTCCCGCCGATGGGGTCCATCAAGGAATACGCCGACAGGGCTGTCCAGACTGAAACAGACACGGTACCGTCTCCGTACGCTGATCCCGCGGTGGTACTCGTCGCGCCACCCATCTCGCGTCGAGCCGCACAGGAAGCACACGCCGCGACCCATAACTCGACATCAGCGTCATCTCCCACGGGTTCTGAAAGCGCACAAACTCTACCCCAAAGCTCGACAAGCCCGATCCTCGCACCGCTGGTTTCTCGCCGACTTTCCCGTCGTAGACATGCTCGATGGCCTGCAGGCGGAATCGTGAACCGACGCATCGTATCGCTACCGGAAAACAAGAGCGAACCATTGTCTCAGTGTCACGGTAAACGTGTCGTGTCTATGCCCGATCGTATTCGGCCGGTATTGGAGCCGTCTGTGGAACTTTTCCAAACACCTATCTTGACAGGCGATTCTTTAGGATCGTACAGCGGCCAACACGGTCGTGGACGCGTATCCCGCCCACCTTCTGATGTTCCTCAGACACCGTCACCACCGTCTTCTCCGGAGTCTCTTCTCATTATTGCAAGTGGCACGCAACTCGCAGAAGGGTTTTTGCGCAGAAAATACCCCCCTGAACCTCTTATCGAAGAAGATGAAGGTGATCCCCACGCATATATTGAGAATTCTGACCCATTGCAGTGATCTTGGTTGTTCTAGACTGGGTTGCATGGGCGAACTCTCCTCCCCGTCCAATACCTGCTCTCCATGGACCCCTCTCTTTGCCGTATGCCAGGTGTCCATCGTGAGTGGCGCAGCACTCGGCATAGAACAAGCTGAGGATTCATGTCTATATAGTGGTGCAGAAGGTACAATCATCGAGGAACCTGATAACGTTGCCCAGATGATCTGGGGGCTAGGTCCGGACGACCAGCCACATAGCCAAACTCGCGCCGAAGGTCTCTCTTCTCATGCCGACAACCGTCAAAGTGCTCCTTCACATGGAACAAGCCAAGCTCCACCGCGTTTGCAAAAGAAGAGGTGTTCTGCTACGCAGCAAGTTCAAAAATCGTCCCGGACACACAACTCAGGTCATACGAAGCAAAGTGTTACTCTGCCGCAACGTCAGGGCCACGACGACAAACGCAGTCTGTTGAGTCAATTTTTACCCAACGCCGAAGGCCGTCAAGACAGCGTGAGCGGTCTCGCGTGGAACGAAGGACAGTCGATGCCGATCAATATTGGAGATGACTATGTCAACGACGCGGACACGTTTCCAGCCGACAATAACCGTATTCTGGAAAGGCAACTAGCTCGTCTTCGACAGGTGCTCAGGACTTCGCTAGCTGACATGGATTCGTACGCTACCTACCCTGGACGACTCGAGCCTGTTATTCCCGCCGCTGTTGTCTCTGGACTTCCGCAGTCCCATCCTCGCATCTTTGTTGAACCTCATCCCGACGAATCTGTCAACTCCTCGAGACAGACATCGATTGACATTGCTCAGCAGTATCGTCAGCAGCAGCTGTATAGGCAAGCGCTTCAAAAGCAAAAGTTGCAGATACAAAATCTTCTTCCAACGCCACCCAATTCCTCGTCCCCACAATGGTCTTCTCATTTTTCTCCGTATTTGACGTACTGTTCTACGTTTTCTCCTGAATTGGTTGGTTCTACCGAACATCCGCTTCCCGTCTCTTCGCAGAAATATTGGTCCAGTGCAAATCCACCGCAGTGTCTTCGTCACCTTTGCGACCGGCATGAACTCGAGAACACTGTCAACAGTTTCGATACGAGCGCAAATACCCCATCGGCCAAAACTTCACAAATTGCATCTAACCAAGCGCCATCCCTTGGACAGAGTTCATCCTCGAGTACTCTAGCGAAGTACATCAAACAACTACAAGCGCTGTCTCCGGTCGCACAGTTCTCCCCACTCCGGCCAGCCCCTCCACCACTTGTCTCTGTATCCTCGGCAACTTCAATAGATGAAAGCGCCGGCCCTTTCCGGACTGTTTACCACTCGCCGGCTGTTCCAACACCACCTTCTCCAGAATCGCCGAAAACTCTATCCCGAGGGTCTTCTTTTCGCAATGCGCGTGCCATCACCTCGTCCCGTTCCGTGCAACGGCGTCTCTCATCCGTGCCTGAAGAAGACAGCGCTCTCCTTGAACTCTCAGCATCTCTCTCGCCATCGAGGCTGCTGCGAGGCCAGGTCGTAGCTGATGGTATTGCGCCGAGTCACGACGCCGCATCAGGACATCATATACGCTATATCGATGGAACACGCAAGTCTGCTATTCCCGAATTGACCGAATTCGAGAATAATCTAGGGTCTGTCGCCTTGCACGAGGCCTCCCCGGTCAAGGTTCGGCTTCCGATCGCGAGAGAGCAGAGTAGCGGGCATCTGGAGCAGGAACAGAACAAAGGACAGCATGGACACCGCAAGAAATACCGATACAAGAAACTCAAAGGATCCGCCGCTACCAATGAACAGGCGACGACGTAGGTTAGGAGGTATTAATCGCAACTTCTCTTAGTGCATTTTTGTACATCATGTTTGTATGCCATCGAGCACTGCAGTGTCTGTCTGTAATCGTGTATGAAACACATGCAAAGTTGATTCACTCGACTGCCACCACCTGGACAAGTTTATCTTGTGTACATTATTGTCGCAATTAAGAAAAGGTGACCATGTATCACCATTGAGCGCTAGACCCTTGCGAGGCCACTTCATTGCTTCACAAACAGGTCGGTAAATCGGTCCGCGGGGAGCTTAAATAGACTGTTCGCATCAGAGACAACGTCCAGGATCCTAGCATCCAGTCAGTCAGCCGTTCAGTCGGACTCTAAAACACGAGTCACCCACTTCTTTTGGTGAGCTGCATCGTAGTGGTAGGAGATGTGCCGCTTAAACTTTTCGATCAACAGCGGAGTGCCCTCTGCGCGGCGGCGCTTGTGCCCTACGGGATATTCGACTACGACCTCGTCGAGGACGGTGCCGTCGTTGAGCTCTACCAGGAGCGCGTTGCCGATGGAACGCTTGCTAGGCTCATGATACTCGACGGAGAACGTCTTGTCTTCGACGCAGTGAATCTTGGCGCGAAGCGCGTCGATGCGGGGATCAGCCGCAGACTCGTCGGCGTACGATCGAGACGTGAGCTCGCCAAAGATGAGCGGGTAGGCGACCATGTAGCTGATGGCGTGACTAGAGCGAAGCGTCGGCGCCGTCAGGGTCGAGCCAACGCGGCCAGTAACATGAGTGAAGACGTACTCTCGGTCGGCAAAGTTGTCCAAAGGGCCTTGCTTGTCGATGATGCGAATGGCAGCCTCCTGCGTGCGGATGCGTACGCTCTTGATGTCGTCAGAAGATTTGCCCATCGCTCTGAGCTGCGCATAGATGGTGTGCGCAGCCTCGACGGCGGTCTGAGCGTGGAACTCGGCGGGATACGAGATCTTGAAGAGGACGTTCTCCATGATGTAGGAACCGAAAGGCATCTGGAACTCGAATTGCTTGCCCTGACGAGTGGACGTCGTCAGCGCGAGATCATCGGTATTTCAAGGAGGGCGCCCGTACCTTGAATAGCACGTCGTAGAAGCCCCAGGTCCTGGCGGTGAGTACGGATGGCAGACCAAGTTCGCCCTTCTTGACGAGGAGGGCGAGGTTCACGGCACGCGAGCATGCGTCGCCGGCAGCCCAAGACTTGCGGGGACCAGTGTTGGGGGCATGACGGTAGGTGCGGAGGGACTGCCCGTCGACAAAGGCCTGGGAGACCGCGTCGATGGTCTGGGCATGCGAGAGTCCACTGCAATGCACGTGAGCGAACGCGAGGACGATGACCAGCCAGAGACCTTACAGTAGCTTGGATACGACGGCGGTGCTGGCGACCTTGACGAGCACGACGTGATCGAGACCGACACGATTGAACGAGTTCAAGAGGGCGAGCCCGCCTTGGATCTCGTGGGCCTTGATCATGCTCTCGAGAACGTCACGGACGGTCAACGGTTGGCCCTGCCGCGCGAGATGGTCCGCGACCGCGAGAATGGAACCGAGGTTGTCCGACGGGTGGCCCCCTACAGCCATACGCTCAGCACGAAGACGAACGCGGCGAAACGACGCTCACACTCTGCGGCGAGGAAACAGTCGTTGAAGTCCAAGTACCGGATCATCGTGCCGATGTTGAACGCGCCTCGGATGGGGTCCAGCTGGTAGGTCGTTCCGGGGACCTTCGTTCCTGCGCGGTGTCAGACGAGACCCTCTCTCGGGTCGTGCGCAGGGACGCACCGTTTGGCACGACAGTGCCCTCGACGACTGGGCCGAGCAGTCTGGTGCATCCTTCGAAACGCAGTCCCTCGAGACCACAGCCAATGGTGTCGATGAGACAAAGACGGGCGGTCTCGAACGCGAGGTCGGACGTGACCTGGTAGTTGTGGACGTAGTCTGCGATGTCTCTGAGGACCTTGTCGGGTTCTGGGCGGACGGCGGACTCTCCGTGATATACCGACATGGTGCGTGTGGCAGCCTGCAAGCTGAGACGGGGAGCATTGCCACTGCCTGATGATCGATAAGAAGTCGACAGACGTCCAAATGCACGCGGTCCTCGCCGAATCAGAGACAACATGCTGAACTTTGGGAAAGAAGGACCACCGCCAGCACACGCCGGAACTATTTATATAAACTACGGAGCCGGTCGGCTAATTATCCACGCAAAGTCTCATGGGTAGTTGACAAAGTCGATTGTGTTTCTATTTTACATGCTTGGTATCACTAAACCCAGGTCCAGCGGGTCTAAATCAATGAGTTAGTTTCTAGGAGCAGAATGATGCCTGAAAGGAACGCAAGTCAGTCGCGTCAACCAACTGCGTACACGACACAACGTACGGTGGACGATGCCGGGAATGGACTGAGCAGTGATGTCTACAGTGAGGTCCGTCTTCTTTGGCGCCTCGTACTCGACGTCGACGCCCGCGAAGCCCTTGATGGCGCCACTCCTTGCTTGTGACCACACTCCGTGTCGGTCAGTGCTCTCACAGTGCTCAAGTGGCGTGGCTACATGGATGAGGAAGAAATTGCTCCCAACACCGGCCGTGGATGCGACGGTATCCTTGAAGAGCGCTCTCGAACGCTCCTGGGCAGCCACTGGCGCAGCGATGACGGCAGCACCAGCCCGAGCCAGCTCGCTTGCCACGAAAGCAACACGTTGCAGGTTGTCGTGTTGCTCTTCCGGTGTGAACGACTTGGGCTTGAGATCGTCCTTGATAGTATCCCCAAGGAGCAGGGAGACGCTCCTGCCACCTTGCTCGTTCAATGTGACTTGAAGTGCCCTAGCAATGACGTCCTTGCCAGAGTTATGCAGGCCAGTGAGGAACAAGACGAAGCCCTGCTTGTTGCGTGGGGGGTAGCTTTCGCGGAGTCTCTTGACGACGGCTCTGCACACCGTCATGAGTGGCAGTTGATAGGAAGCCACGTGTCGCTACTCACTCGTAACTGAACCAATCGGGAATAGGTACTCCAGTCTTGAGGCGTCGTCGCAATTCAGTTCCAGAGATATCGAGAGTCTGCACGCCAGCAGGAACCTCGTCAGCCGGCTGGTACTCGTCGGAGGAAGGAAGGTAGGTCATTTGTTGGAAGGGCACCATCTCGATCTGGAGTTCGTCCTTGTATTTCTCGACGAGTTGTTGCGCGTCATATGGGCCGTAAAAGTCCTTGCCCTGAGAGTTCTTTCCCGGGCCGGCGTGGTCGCGACCGATGATGAAGTGGGTTGCACCAAAGTTCCTGCGGATGATGGCGTGCCAGACAGCTTCACGAGGGCCAGCCATGCGCATAGCGAGAGGCAGCAACGCAAGCTGCCCCATTCCGTTGGGGTATTTGGCCATGATGGCTTCGTAGACGCGCACGCGGGTGTAGTGGTCAACGTCACCGGGTTTAGTGAGGCCGACGACGGGGTGGATGAGGACGTTGGCCTGGTGCTGACGGGCGGCGCGGACGGTCAGCTCGCGGTGGGCCCGGTGCATCGGGTTACGAGTCTGGAACGCGACGATCCTGGTCCACGAGAGTTTCTTGAAGTGCGCACGCAACTGCGTGGGCGTATCTGGTGGGGGTGTCAGAGAAGCGGATCGACGAACGCAGAAGGTTCTCACATCTGAGGGAGACGTAGTCGAAGTGGGAGGGGGCCTGGATCGCTTGAAGCTTCCCTCCGACATAGTACTCCATGACACGGTTCCGCAAATATGCGACAGAAGGATGGGCAGGATCGTCTGCGCCAAAGACCTGGATGGCTTCCTTGACACGATCATAAGTGTAGACGTCTTCGACAGTGATGATAGCCAGCGCCTCGTCGTCCCGAGGATCACGTAAGGTGATGCGGGCGCCGGGAGTGATTCCAAGACGGGAAATGTCGGAGGAGGAGACGTCGAGGGTGATGGGCATCGGAAACAGTGTTCCATCGGAGAGTCGAAGCGTCTCGACGACGCTACAAATGACGGTAAGGTTCCTCCAAGTGAAAGCCAAAAGGAAGATTACCTGCTGTAGTCGCCCTCGTTCATGAAGCCCTCGAGGGGACTGAAGCCACCGTTGAGGATGAGTTCAAGATCACAGAGTTGGCGCTATCAAAGACCATGACCGAGGTGTCCGCCCAGCGAATTCAGGTGCATACCTCGGTGAGGACGATGTCATTGAGAGCAGCAGCCTCTCGCTTGAGCTGCGCCGCGATCGGTTCATCGCGCACAAGAAGATCCTAAGGCGCGATCGATGATCAAAATGGTGTGCTAGGAGGAAAATCGAGGCCAGACCTTCAAGGAACCGCCATGAGGTGTGTTGTCCATGTCGCAGTTTTGGAGTGAATGTAGTAATCCGACGCTTGAAGGTCATCAGCGCAGGTCCTTTTGAACGATCGACCTGTGCCGGATCGCATGAGACGATATCACGCCATCGTGAGCAAGATGGTCACCGTTCGGCGTTGACCATTTCGGCACATGTACCAAGATCAAGTCAGCGCGTGTAAACCCATTTTGAAACAACTGACCTGGCACCGTACCATTGCATACTCAGGCTGCTCGGCGGCTGGGCAAGCTGATTCAGTCGCAACTGCTCCTTCGCCCACTTGCCATATCCAGCCTATCCCCCTCACGCACAACTACCACCACCGCTATCTCACGGGCAGCTACGATTTGGAATTACATCTCCAAACGACGCGCTCGCCAATGGTAATATCATGGGTATCACTCGTCTACTGCCTTCTTTGTGAAAAAGGTCGACAACTTGGACATCCCGTTGACATTCGCCCTTTTGAGCTTCTCTACCCCTTGTGAAGCCTTATCCTTTTTCCGTTTCTTGGCTCCCTCCGGGACCATCGTAGCGCTGGCTTTCGACTTCTTGGCGACGACACCCGCCTCAGACACCAGAAGCGATTGTTCCTTGGCAAGAGCTCTCACATGTGCATCAAGCTTTGAAAAGCTGATTGGCAGTGCCATCAGCATCACACGGGAAAGTGGTGCCTGGTACATACTCGTATGTCGCGAGGAACTCCTCCTGCACATCCACAGGGAGGTATTGCCCTAGGATATCGCAAGCCAATTTCGTTCTTCCTACTGTTGCAGCGTCGCGTTAGGCCAATGCTTGATTACACAGATGATCACTGGTACTCACGCTCGAGCAAGTCCTCGTTTTTGTCTTCCATGAGTGCGTCCTTGGCTAGACTTCGGACCAAACACCTTGACATCTCCGTGATGCGAGGTGATGACAATGTTTCCGCCTTCTTTCTCAGTTCTTGTGTGAGCTTTTCATGCGAGTACCTGAACACGGTGATTTCGGGGGTTATCTCTAGACGACCACTGTGAGGACGCGGCGCCGTACGTGAACCTATGGACTTGCCTTTGACGTCGCAAAGTCGCTTCATCGCCTTGTTCGTACACTCAAGTGTGGCGAACCTCATCACATCTCCCACAGAAACGGCCCGGTCCTGCGGAGCACCAGCAGTCGAGGACGCCTCCGCTATGCACCTCGCCGCGTCGTCAAATATATCTTCTGCTGGCCGGTAATTGCCGACAGCACCGTTGGGCTTTCAGAGTGGTCAAATCATGTTCTGCATCGTACCACGGCACCCTACCTGTTTGACCGCTCGGAGCATGGGTATCAGGAGGAACAACGGGTCCACGCGCGTCATGACGAGGAGTTTTCCGTCTACCGCACGGTTCAGCACACGACCCGAACACCTTCGCAAGACACACCTGAGACGACCTCGTCGCCGTTGAACCAAGAGCGTGCGTTGGGTGGCTCCACAGCTTGCACCTCTAGTATCTTCGAGACCCGCGTCTGGTCCGGATCGTCCTCGTTTGCGACGCGCTCATGGGCCAAGAAGAGCGACGCGATGCCTGGAACGTCGAGCTCTAGATGGAGGATTCGGTGACGAGACGTGACGCACCTGTTCTGGGGTGAGGAAGGCGCAGAAAACAGTGAACAGGTGGCGCCTGGCTGGGCAATTGTGTCACCAGGGCATCTATCACGTCTAAAACATGTTCACGATTTGGATTTTGCGCATGATGGGATGGTGGGTCTTACCTAGAGGTAGAGCAGCGAAGTGAGTATCCATCGCAAGGCTCGTTCAGCTATCGCTCCCAGCAATGCTCATTGATCACGTGCGGACACACTCACACTGCAAGCAAGGTGATTTGGAAGGTGTTCGAGAAATGTACATAGATACAAGCCAGAAAGAGGCCGGCTGGCGACTCAGACTACTCTCTACAATCAAAGCTGCGAACGTTGGGGCTTTACGGCGAAGCGGTCCAAAAATGGGCTCGAAGTCTATGTATGCCAAGGACGCTGTGCCAGTTGTGCCCGAGACATAGCTTGATGCGACGTTCACAGCAGCTGACGCGGAACCAGAAGACGAGACCTGGGGTGCCCGAGCAGTAGAGCGCCAGCGCTCTACATGTACCTATACCACGTTTGTTCCGGAGATACCCGGACCAGAAGAAGATTCGCCGTAATGTCGCCAAAAACGGAGGGCGCCGTCGTACCAGTGGAATCGCCCGCACCTGGCCGCCAACTAGGCGAGCGGCACGACATTGACGGCACTGTACGAGAAGACCGCGTATGTTTGGAAAGGCCGTGGGGAGGAGCATGATGAATGTGGTGAAAGGACGGGCGCGGAGGAGGAAGACGGGGCTGTGTGCGTGCTCGTCGTCGTGGGCAGTGAGGATGTGATTACGTCACCAAGCTGGGCAACATCGCGGACCGCGGCGGAGGCCGAAACGAAGATGAGTGACAGCGGTCCCCCTGCAGGGCGAGGCAGAGCACGCACCCCTCCCTCACCGCCCCCAGCGACCGTCGGGAGTTTCGTGCAAAAATCGTGTCTGCTTGTCCGACAATGGAAATATCCGTGCAAATGGGCGAGTTTCGTGTCCAAAGCGTGTGGCACGGTCCTGCCGGAGTTCGTCACGAGCGGTGACGATGGGGCCTTGCCCGGCGTTGTCCGTAGCGATGGCCACGCGTGTGAACATTTTCCTCAACAGCATCCTTGACGACCTCTTCCCTCCCCTCCTCTCTCCCCTCAACCACCACCACCCTCCCCGTCCGTCGCATGGCGCTCAACCCCGACGCTCTCAACCTCAATTACGACAGCGACGACAGCATGCAGGTCGACTCCGACGACGACCACCTCCCTCCCTCGCTTCACCCCCCTCCAGATGCAGATGCAGATGCCGACGCAGACGCAGACCCGGACGCAGATGCAGATGCAGAGGGTGATGCAGAGTATGTCGACGATACCGCCTCTGCAGCCTTAGAGAACCCAGTTGCAGGTCCATCCTCCTACCCCCACCATGACTACGTGAGTCCTCTCTTCCTCGACCTTGGTCCCTCTCACCTTGATATCCCCCCTCAAGGACGCGGAGGACTCGGTACGTCGTCTCCCTCACATTTCCTCCTCATCTCTCTCACCGTCCTCCAGGGCTACGACGACCATGCCGAAGACGACGAAGACGACGAGGACGATGCTTCCTATGCTGATGACGAGTATGGCAAGAAGAAGGCTTCCAGGAAAAAGAAGAGGAAGGCCCCTCCACCCTCGTCCGCTCCGCGGCCCAAAGGTTCGTATGTTCTCATGCATATCTACCGTTCCATTGACGATCGACCCAAGTAGCCATACGCCACGCTTCCTCAGATTCAGACTCAGATTACGGTGCACGATCAAAGAAAAAGAAGAAGCCTCGTGTGTCCGGGGAGGAAATACGTGTCTCCAGCCGGGGAAACAAGATTCCGAATTATTACGAGGACAACCAGGACCTGGCCATGCTCTCCGAGGAGGCTGTCGAGACCTACTACGTCGATCCCTTACCCACCAAAGAAGATGACGAGATCGAGGCCGTCCTGAGTCATTGCAGAGACGAAGCCCATGAAGAGGATCCGGAAGACCTCTGGTTTAGCAATGTTGTATGTTGAGACAGTGCTTCTGTTCGCATCGTATTGAACAGCGATCGCAGCGCTTCCACATCAAGTGGAAGAACTTCTCCCACCTCCATAACACGGATGAAACGTACGAGTTTCTCAAGCGTTTCAAGGGTCTGAAACGCGTGGACAACTATATCAAGGCCTACAAAGCATATCAAGCCAAGCTCAACGCTCCGGGTCTCTCCACGGAAGACGCCGAGGCTCTTCTCCTGGACAAGGAGCGCGAAAAAGAGGAGTTAGAGACTTACAAGACCGTCGAGCGCATCGTTTCGCATCGTGACAGTGCGGAAGTGTCCAATGGCACGGACTATTTCTGCAAGTGGACTAGCCTCAACTACGAGCATTGTACGTGGGAGGACGAGAGCGAAATCCGCTCTATAGCCAAGGCACCAATTGAGGCTTATCGTGCCCGCGAGGCGGAGGCTAAATTTCCTTTTAAGAGCGTGCAGTACGCACGGCACCAACGACCGACGTTTCAGAAGATTGTGAAGGACCCGGAGTATATATCGGAAACGGGAGGTTCACTCAAAGATTTCCAGGTAACTGGCCTGAACTGGCTCGCATACCTATGGTCCAAGGGTGAGAATGGTATTTTGGCAGACGAGATGGGCCTCGGAAAGGTGTGTATTCCATCTTCTCTGCTTGAACGTACTAACGGCCACCCAGACCGTCCAAACCGTCTCGTTCCTCTCCTACCTTTTCCATGAGATGCACCAATATGGGCCGTTCCTTGTCATCGTTCCTTTATCGACTATTACTGCTTGGCAGTCCCAATTTGCTACTTGGGCCCCTGATCTGAACGTCATCACATACATCGGAACTGCAGCCGCGCGTGAGGTCATCCGTACTTACGAATTCGGCTCAACGAACAAGCGACTGAAGATGAATGTTCTTCTTACGACCTACGAATTGACCCTCAGAGATGCGAAAGAGTTGGCGGACATCAAGTGGCAGGTACTTGCTGTAGACGAGGTTCATTCTCAGTTCGTGCGTCATGTTTGGCACTGACGATCGCCTCAAATAGGCGCACCGTCTCAAGAACTCCGAGAGTCAGCTGTATGAGGCACTCCGATCGTTTTCTGCCGCATCAAAACTTCTCATCACGGGTACCCCTTTGCAGAATAATGTGAAAGGTAAAGGTTTTCCCTAGGCAGGCCACCAATCACGTCACCGACCCTCGATCGCAGAGTTACTGTCGCTGATGCACTTCTTAATGCCGGAGAAGTGTACGAGCAGTTTCTTCATGACTCCGGCGCGGCATATTGACTTGACCCTTAGTCGCGCTCACCAATGAATTTGATCTCAATGATGCTGATCACGAAGCTAAAATTAAAGAACTCCATACTCAATTGGAGTCGTTGATGCTGCGTCGCTTGAAACGGGATGTGCTCACATCTTTACCTACGAAGAGCGAGCGCATCCTACGGGTGGAAATGAGTACTCTTCAGACTCACTTTTACAAAAACATCCTCACAAAGGTCGGCTTCCATTATTCACACGTGTACTTATGAGTGACCCAGACGAGATAGAACTTCCAAGGCTTGGTCAAGAGTGCCAACGGCAACAACAACATAAGCTTGCTCAATATCGCTATGGAACTCAAAAAGGCCGCGAATCACCCTTACCTTTTTGACGGTGCAGAGAACCGCACCGACATTTCCGAGGAGATCCTCAAGGGCCTCGTCATGAATAGTGGCAAAATGGTGTTGTTGGACAAGTTGCTTGCGCGACTGCGACAAGATGGCCACCGTGTCCTCATTTTCAGTCAAATGGTCCGCATGTTGGACATTTTGAGCGACTATATGAGTCTTCGTGGATACCAACATCAACGTCTCGATGGCATGGTTGCGTCGGACGCTCGGAAGAGGTCAATCGCACACTTCAATGCCCCCGGCTCGCCGGACTTTGCTTTTCTGCTCTCCACGCGCGCTGGTGGTCTCGGCATCAACTTGGAGACTGCTGACACCGTAATCATATTCGATGTATGCAACTAGACTCTTTTTCGGAGGTTTGCTGACCTCCTTGAATTCGCAGAGTGACTGGAACCCACAGAACGATCTGCAAGCCATGGCACGGGCCCACAGGATAGGACAAAAATCTCATGTTAGTGTATACCGCTTCGTGAGCAAGGACACGATGGAAGAGGATGTTTTGGAGCGAGCGAAGAAAAAAATGGTGTTGGAGTATGCGAGTGGGTCTCAAGCTGTTCATTTCCGTTTTCATTATGATGACCTTCGGCCAGTCATAAACCAGATGGACACCTCCCATGCGCATCTCAGCTCCAAGGGGGAGAAAGTCAAAGAGTCCGTCAAACCGGACAATTTGAGCAAAGACGAACTGACAGCCGTCCTCAAATATGGCGCCCAGAAGATGTGAGCATTCAGAGCAGTGTTCCGTGGTTCATACTAAACGTCGCAGGTTCGACAAGGACGACTCACAGCAGAACCAGAAGCTGGACGAAATGGACCTGGACGACATCCTCAACAGGGCAGAGGACCACGAGACCATGGCCGCTGGCGGCGACGGTGGAGCTTCGCTGGGTGGCGAAGGTTTCCTTGCTCAATTTGCTGCCGTGAGCGATGTCAAGAACGACATGAACTGGGAGGACATCATTCCCTTGGAAGAAAGGCAGAAGTACGAACACGAGGAGGAAGATCGAAAAGCGGAAGAGTTGGCCGCTCAAGACTTGCGGGACCGCAAACGTTCACACGCTCCTGTCTCGTATGAGGGCATGGACGTCGACCAACCCGCTTCTTCCCAGGCTCCGAAGAAGCCCAAAGTTCCTGGACCTCAGCGCAAGACCGCGAGCCAGAAAGCGATGGAGCTCAAGGAACGTGACGTTCGTGTGCTGATCCGCAGCCTTCAGCGATGGGGTGACATTCGCCAGCGGTATGATGTCATCGTCAGTTTCCGGGTTTTCTTCCGATGCAAGTATTGACGATATCTCAGGTCAACGAGTCGAAGCTCGTCGACAAGCACAGAAGCATGATCATTGATGTCGCTGACGAGATCATCGAACTTTGTAACCAGGCCGTCGAGGAGAACAATCAATTAAAGCGCACCCGTATGGCTGCTGGAGAGACACTGACGAACGCCCAGAAAAGCAAGGCGGTTCTCGTCACTTATCGCAACGTTAGTAACATCAATGCCGAAACCGTCCTTTCGCGATATCGCGACCTCCGTATCCTGAACAACATCCTCGGCGACATGACGACCGACGGGCTGTACGACTGGTCCATCCCTATTGATAACATTCGGCCGACTCTTAACTGGTCTGGTCGCTGGGGCCCTCAGGAGGACTCGATGTTGCTCGTGGGCGCATACCTCTACGGCTTTGGCAACTGGGAGGCAATGGCCAAGGATTCACGACTGGGCTTGGATGGGAAGTTTTTCCTGGAGGAAGGCAAAAAGGGTGAAGATTCTTCGACGCGACCGATCCCCAATGCAATCCACCTCGTGCGACGGGGTGACTTCCTCCTGGGCATACTGCGGGAACATGACGAGAAGTTGCGTTCGTACGAGAGTTCTTTGCGGAACAAAGGACAGCTAAAAGTTTCGGCCACTCCTCCCCCTACAATCGTAGCATCATCGTCCACCAGCAGTCGGAAGAGACGTGCGGAGAGCGAGGCTGTTGCATCCGTCGAAGATACCTCTAGCAAGAAACGCAAACGACGGCCCACTCCTACATTTACCGACTCGGAATCATCTGACGAATGGTAAGTAGCGGTGTCGTGACTCGCTCCTTGATTTTTGATAGACATTGATCAGCCCTTCCATGGATGAAGCCACGACAAAGGAGGAGTTGAGGCCTGTGAAAAAACAATTGGTGAGTCTTGCCGCGCGTGATCGGCGACGAATGTCGACCCCCTGCTTATAGAAACAGCTCAAACTATCGGGAGAGGATATGCCTCGAGACGACAAGGTTGCCATCCTGAAAGACTCCCTAGCTGCCATCGGCCGGCGAATCGAGCACGTGCTGCAAACGAAGCAAGCTGCCGGAGAAGATCGAGAAAGGTGGCGACGGCATCTTTGGACGTATGTGGTGCAGTCGAGGCGACGTGAGGTGCTCAAGTTTCTTGCAGGTTCGTCACACTGTTTTGGCCCAAAAAGGTCAAGGCTTCAAAGTTGGAGGAGATCCACGCGAAGATGGTAATGAAGGAGGCCGCACCTCGCCCATCATCTGATGGACCGAGTTCCAGTAAGAAGCCCCGACCCACTACAGGTGGCAAGACCAATGGGTCATTATCCGCTTCCAGCGCGTCCATGAAAACAAACGGCAAGTCGTGTTGATGATCTACGTTGGGATCGTGTCTCCCCCTTTGGCTCTCTTTCGATGTTCTTATTTGTCGGCTTACCGAATCCAAGCTCCCATAATTGCAAAGTCCTGCATCCTCCTTGTAACCTTAGGTCGTATTCGATTGCAATTTCGAACAATCTCCTTGTAAACTGGATATATATCACCGAGAGAACTTGGCTGTATAATAATACTACAAGATCAAGCTATTTGTTCGCGATGGGTTCGCCAAAGCCAATACCAGACCCATTCTTTTTCAAGAGTAGTCTAACTGATCTCAAAAAAATGTGCCCCCACATACGTGCCAGTAACCCGTACTCGAGTTTACCGCACTGACGAGCGCATGGCCGACTTGAGGTTGCTTGAGCTTTGTCTTCGTTGTCGAGTGATCACAACGTTGGCTGTTGAATCACGTTCAACCAAAAACTGTCGAGAGTTTCCGGTGGTGGACTCGCGTGGGTGGTTGGTGTACCTCTCTGCTTGAAGTCGTTCGGCTCTCTGAAGGGTAGGAAGGGGTGTAGGAAGGGGTGTTTCGTTGTGAGGTTGTTGCCGTGCTGCCCTTATGGCTGTAACTGCATCCCTCCCGTGAGCGATCGAGAAACGCTAGCACCGAGCTTGGAGACTGACCCTCTAGTAGACGGGCATCCGCTTCTTTCGTGAAGCTCTGTGTCAATGCAGTGTATCTCTTCACCTGCCAACTCATCTGGGCTGCGCGCGCCATGTTGCCCTGAGAGACCGCCCACTTTTTCTCCTCCTTGAACCTCCTCCGTTCACTATCTGCCAGCGACGCGCGCGCACGGAGCGTGGCAACCTCCCGCTCGAGAGGATCCATGACCCGATGCGGGTCAACGAGATCCTCAGTCGAAGACATGATCGACGGGGGCACGGACGACTCCGTGCGCCATTTCCGCGCCGGGTCCTGCTTAGGGGGCCGCACGGGCTTGCTCGGACACACCGTCGAGTGTTCCGTGACAGACGAGAACTTGACGAGGCGCTTGCGACGCTTGATCTCGACGAGCGACTCGTGGCCGTCGCAGCTGTCCGCGTCGCTCCAGCTGGTGAAGGTGTAGAAGTGGCCGTCCTCGATGAGCTGGGAGAGGACGTCGGTCGCGAGCACGCCGAGGGCAACGCCCAGGAGCGTCGTCGCACACTTGGTTACGTCTTGGATCATCCAAAACTCGACGGTGAGGCGGGCGGCGATCGCGAAGGCGACTGCGAAGGCGAAGTCGCGGAATTCCATGAGGGTGTAATATAGCGCGACGCCTTGAACGACGCCGAGAAGGATGATGTCCCCGATGGCGTCCGGCGCGTTGGGGTCGTCTGAAGCATTGCCGAAAAACTTGTCGAGGGCGATGCGGGTGCCCAGGCCGAATAGCAGGGCAGCCGACGTAGAGAACATGGACTACCAAGAGTAGGGTAGAAAGCCAACATTGCCGCAATGGCTTATTTTGGGTGGCTGGTCTCACGCAGCCAATGGACGGCGCATTATAATGTACAGAAAGCTACAATGTAAATGAAACGACCCGTGTGTCAATATGGATCCTCCGTGTCGACATAGTTGGCCATTGGATCATCTGCATTTCGACGACTCATCCGGTAGGCCTCTGCACGGAAGTGCGTTTGGTTAAAATGGGTCGGATTACACGCGTACGTGTCACTTACCAAGCTCCTCTTCCGTGACGTCGTGGTTGCTGATTTCCAATCCCTTCTTTTTCTTGCCGAATCGATCCTCGTCGTCGCCTCCCCATGCTTTCCGCTTCCTCTCTTCACTCAGGGCCTCGACTAAGCGATCCTTGTCGAGTGAGATATCACCTTCTCCGACACGCTTTTTTGAATAATTCTGTTCCAGCCGCTCTCTCGACTCTGACGTAGCTTCTC